>VRLP01001459.1:2500-127875 GCA_009660295.1 Lophius piscatorius
ATGGTCCAAAAGTTAGGGGGAGCAAAACTTGCTTGCCCCGGACCCTCGCAACCTACGCTACGTCACTGTATGAAACTAAGTTTTGTACCTCATTTTGTCAATGCTGGTTGTTTGTGAAGAGTGTGTAAATGTTAATCACTGTTATAATCTTTATTACCGTCCATAATACTGTTAATTAAAATGAAATGATAGTGTGTAACATATAAATGGTTCATTAATGCAGACAGTAGTTATTTTGTTCTGTTGTAATATTGCCAAATAGTTTTACATTATTTCTTCTGAGGTAGATTTGTAATAAATGGATGATGCGACTTGTTGACAACTTTACCTTCGTGATGCTCCATAACGCAACTTTCTTCAGATTTATTTCATGGTGAAGGGAGACCTCTTGTGGACATTTTGCAGTATTGCATGTAATACTGTGTAGATGTCGAGTAGAAGGTGCTATTATATATATATATATTTATTTATTTATTTAAAAGATATGTAAAGGTTTAACTGTAAATTTTGATCAAATAAAGACAAGGCCACCGTTTTGTGTCTACTAAAAAACGCGGTCAGACGATCATCAGGTATGTGTGGATAAAGAAACTCTAAGTGTCCCGTCTCTTTGTTAGGTCAGAATTAGTCAAACACAAAGCTCTCAGATGTTTCACACTTACATTTAGGTCCTCCACAGGTTTAGTAACATTGAACTTGTCCAAAGTGGAAATGATGATGGCTGGGGTGGTGAGGAAGAAGAGGAGAACGAAGAGGACAGTGTTGATGACAGCGCAGCGGATCCACCAGCGGACTCCTTCCACAGACAGATTCTTCCTGTGGGAAACAAGAAGAACAAGGTTCTGCTGTAAACTGATGCTGCAGCTAAAAACCTCTTTCAGAGTGGATTCCAGTCTCATTATCCCAGATCAACAATTCCGTGTTACCAGGATCTCCTTGATCTCCTTGAGCATCAGAACTTGTTTTATTCAGCTAGATTCTAACCTCTGTTTTCAACGGATGTCATTAATGAAATAAAATAAAAGTAAAGTTTGGAGAGTTTGCAGACAGAAAAGGTGAGCCGAGCGTTCTCACCAGTAGATGTTCTGTGGAGCAGGAGCGTAGCTCACGATCCAGTCCCTGGTTTGGAGCTTGGTGCTGAACTGAGAGGTCTTTGGCTCCTGATGACAATTCAAGCCCTGACATGTGCAGCTGTTGAAGTCCTTCAAGATGCTGAGAGGAAACATGGAAGCAACAACAGACATCAAAGTGGGTTAAGAGCTTTATAGGCAGATAATGGGTCTGATATAAACTAGACCCTATATCCCCTGCGTTGTACATGTACAAGTTATTTCCACATGATTCTTGGTAAAAAATCTAGCTCCCCCTAGTGTCAGAAATATACAACCAACCTCTATCATCCAAAATCAATCCAGCTCTTCCTCGCACTAAGGTCTATGTGGGTATAAAATATGAAAAAGAATCCATGAAATAGTTTAGGGTTTAGTTTAGCTTTAGAGTTATTGCGTTTTAAGAGGAAGGATCTGTGGCGGCGGGGGGACGAGGCAGGGGACGACCTTTCAGGGGTGTAATTATTATATAACAAGTCTTATATCCAATATATGGAGCCTATTGAAAGTTAAACCATGTAATGTAAGTTTACAGGTAAACACCAAACGTAAACGTATTACCTGGCCGTTATTTCCTCATCCTGGAAGGTGACAAAGGCCATTCCTAAAGGCTTGTTCTTCACCTTCTCCCTCTCTTTCCTGTAGTTCTCTATTATTGTTGCCTCCAAGTTGGTGTAGTAGCTCACCGCCTCCACCTGTGGAGCACACAGGGGTCAGTGTCGCTGCTTTTGGAGTAACAGCAGTTGTCATAGTCGTAGATTGGATTCAGGAGAAGCGTGTGAATAAATCTTAAACATCCTCATATAATCAACTCAAACTGCAGCGTTCCTTCTATGGCTGTCATGAGCCGTGAAAGAGAAGGAGGGGGAAAGACATTACTACAGGTTAGAGAAGTGTGTTGTTGTTCGGAGCTGAATGACAGTAAGTGGGTCCGACCTGCCGGCAGCCTTTGAAGCTGCAACAGCAAAGGTGTCCACAGGGTTTGGGATTGATCATGCTGGTGACGTTGTTCTTCACCAGCAGGTCCAGGAAGAATCTCCTGCTGCGCTCCGTCCTTTTCCTGGATGCAAAAAGGAAAAGTGGCGTGAGGCTGCGGCTCAGCTCCACGGGACAAAGATGAGGAAAACACTGGAGAGGGTTAGAAGAGCCTTACCCCAGAGAATGGAGAGACATGAGCCTGGAGACATCGTAACAGATCTGAGACTCGTGGACAACGCAGTCTTCGTACGCCTGCCTTTGAGGGAAGAGGGAGTAAAAGGAGCGTTAAAAAAACACAATGAGTGGATGAACCGTTTCTCTAGCTGCAAACATCTCAGCGGGTTTGTCCCTGTGGATATCAAATAGACTCCTGCTCTTAAAGACTCTCATCCGGATTCTGCTGGTGAGAGGAAGTTGGATTTAGTTTGTAGCGCCACTATCTTTCTGTATAACCCTGGATTGTTATCTCGAGCGTACGGCCCACCTTCTTCTTTAATGAGGTTGGCGAGATCTCGCCGTTCCCCATGAACCCTCCTCTTCCTCCGCTTCTTCCTTCGGACGTTTCCAGCGTTCTGATAGTTACGATCATGTGTGTTTATCTACCAAAACATTCAGCATTTATGATTCCTCACAATTATATTATTAGTGAAGTAAAGCTTGACAAGATGCTCCTCGTTCCCTTTCCACGAGTAACTTAAAGTTACCACTTTATTCTGTAAGACTTTTTTCTCTCTCCCAGAAGTAGGGCTCTGTTATCGCAGAGATGTTTGTGTGAATGGATGAATGCTGGCTCCTGCTGAAAACTGAAATCCTTCCATCTCTGACTCCGTCACACAGTTTCCGCACAGCCGCCGTATAGACGAAGACCTGTGGACCGTTTGGAGGGGCGGAGAGATCCAACCACTGAAGACCACTTTAACCTGGATTCAGGAAAGCGGTGAGGTTGAATGTGCTTACTCAAAGTGTTGCTTTATCTCAGACTCGTCTGCGTGTAAGGAGACCCCGATCAGACACAGACTGCGTTGAACCTGCACGAAAGAGACGACAGGATACGGGTCACTTTCAGAACTCAGCACCGTGTCCAGCAGGAGTCCATAATCCTACCCACCACGTCATCCTCCTTGTACTGCATCTTAGAGGTGTGTCGTCTCATGCAGTACACCGTCAGCAGCAGGTAGACGGACGCCAAGATGGTGGGCAGCCACAGTATTTCAGCGCTGGGGGGGTTAGAAGTGGATTCAGTGATGACTGAACATAAAGTCAAAGTATGGAGCAGACCACATGGAGAGGTTGTCGGACAATTACTCACTCTGTATCCAAATTTGCTATAGTGGTTCGCCCAAAACTGTAAGGGTTAGCACCTGTAGACAACAATCAGAAATCAACAGGATTCCCCGCCCACCTACCCCCCCACACACGTCACACACACACACACAAGCTTCAGGTTGCCTGAGCTGGAAGCAGCAAAAAGGAAGTCAACTCACTGAGCAGATCTCCTGAGAAGTTGACGGGCAGCACGATTCCCACAGACAGCAGCGTAATCACCACCAACAGGCCGATGATGTGGCGCTGGAAGGACAGGTAGTGCACCGCGTCTTCGCCGCACCTACTCCTTATCTCCTCATCCCTGCGAGAAAACCCGATTGTTAGGATTCAGAATGGACCAGACTGTTCAGTTACCAGCCAGGTTCTACTTCCAGAAGTTTGACCCACTTGATGCGGAAAATAACGGCTATCCAGGAGCAGAAGTCCTGAAAAAAACAAACAGATGTGAACGTCACTCATCACATGATGTACTTTATCATATATTATATAAAACATAAGTTATATATTTCATCCTGTAACCACAACACCAGACTTACCGTTTCATTTTTGTCCATGGAGCTGGTGACTGAGGTCAGGCGCTGGCGGAGTTCTGTTGAGTCTGACGTCATGTTCTCGCTGTACACAGAGAACACAGCCCATAATATTCATGGAATGTTACATCTATATATATGTGTGTGTGTGTGTGTGTGTGTGTGTGTGTGTGTGTGCCACCGAGACACTCGGAGTCCCGTGTTTTAATTACATGTCAAAGGCGTCCGCCATCAGAGCCACGCGTCCGTGGTCCCAGGCTTTTCTCAACCAGGCGAAGATGCTCATCAGAACCTAGAAGAACATCACAAACAGCGTCTCTCAGTTTGGTCCCTTCAGTCCCGTCAGCTGCAAATGTGATGTTCTAAAATTATTATTGTTACTATTATTATATAAAACTGTTTATCTTGCACTTATCAAAAGTGACAAATGGCCTTACAGGATGAAACGAGACATTAGAAGACGCCGACAATGACAAGAACAATCACAATAATAAGAACCAATGGAGGGAAATGGGATCCTTGAAAAGATGCGTTTTTAGAAGTGACTGAAAGGATGATGCTGATTCTGCAGCTTCGGCTCCTCAGACGGGGAACTCCAGGGCTGGGGGTCCCGGACTGACACGGACCGCTCACCTTTAGTCCCGAGGCGGGACTCAGGAAGAGCCAGCAGAACTCTGGAGTCTGAAGATCTGAGACTCATCTTAGAGTCTCAGATCTCAGCGTGGTGAGGATGAGACCACGTCTGGATCACTGGTAACCAGGCGTGGTCTCATCTTCTACTGTCTGTCAAATTCTGAACAAGCTGGAGACGTGAAGTTCTCTATGGCGTCACCCTCAATACCCAGAATGACAGTAACCCAGACCAGATGAAATGAGGACATGGAGGACCTTCTCCACATCTGAGACAGAGACGAAGGACTTTATCTTGGAGACGGTCTTTCATTGATAAAAGGAAGGTTTAACAACATTTGTTATGTGGTTCAAAAGGAGGGTGGGTTTCTGGCTGAGGGTCTGACATTGGAGAACAGGGGTCATGTAAGTTTGAGAAGGTTGTGTGACACCCAGCACTTCATGTCAGACGGACAGGAGGACATTCCATACAGACGGACTCACCAAGAAAATGATGAAGTCAAGGGCTAGGATGGTCAGCACCCCCCCAAAAGGAAGCCCCTGGAGCACGGTGCTTTGGCTCCGGACAGAGTGACAGTGGTCCCTGAAGGTGCCATTGACCGTCGTGGAGGACATTGTTGAGCAGCGCCCTGGTCCCTCGCTGTAGAGGAGAGACGAAGAGTAAACAAAACACGACTGCAAATATTCAATCATGCATTTATTTATGCATTTCAGCATCAATAATTGATTTTGTATTTCATTACTTGATGAATTCTGAGTGAACGGAGTTTATTAGTCCCCATTGTGGGACTAATAAAGGTTATCTAATCTAATCTAATCTAATCTAAGAACTCCGTTACCTGTTCAGGATTCCTCACTATTTAATGATTTTATGGCAGAATTATAAGGTTATAAATGTACAGTCTAATGATTATAGCCTTTGTGATTAGAGTTTTAGTAACCTTTTCACCTGAAGTCCTTCCACGGCTAATGTCTAAATCAGAAGTCCACAAGGTGCAAAATACATAGATGGACACACACCGTCCAAAGAATAGTCGTGTTCCCCCCAGACCACCTTTGAGCCAACAGTGATCCAAACTCTACTTCCTGCTCGCCGAGGCTTTGGTGCATTCACACCTGTGCTTTTACCTTTTATAAAAGTGTGACCGAACCTGTGTATAATATGACCAGTGTATATGCTTAAAAAAGACAGGGGCCCAGGATGGAGCCCTGGGGGACACCACAGGTCAAAGGGGCTGAGGAGGAGGCGTTAACCGGCTATGGAGGAAGTTATATAAGATTCTTTTGCCTTATTAAAGCATGGGAGGATGAATACTTTTGTACAAACATGCTTTTGGAGCTAATCTAATTAAAACCACGAAATACAAAATTTCATCACAAAATAATTGTGTAGATTAAAAAGCTAACCTTCTCTGAGGGCGTAATACAATTGTAAGGTTTATTGAACAGAGAAAGTACCTTGTAGTGAAGAGCTGGGGGGTTAAACTAACTCAAGCAGCCAGCAGCTCTGAACTGAACCTGGATTAACCCACTAGATGATGCAGATTAATCTCTGTCGGATTGTTTCCGCGTGAAAACAAACAGCCAAACCATGAGACTTGTGGTAAAGTTTGGAACGTGTTGTTGGATGTAGTCGCCGGTAACACCGGACGGTCAGCTTTTTATGGCGTTAGCGTTCCAGTGACGTCATTGCTCTGATCTGAAGCATACCCACCTGCGATAAAGAACATCTGAGCCTCATCTTTAGGTTTCCTTTTTACGGATCCCATAAAGTCCTTTGAGGAAAAAAAGAATATCTTTTCTGCACAATATGAAAAAAATGATCAAGGGACTTCAGGGTATCCATATTATTATTTCAGAAAATATAGAAAAATCTTGTTTGAAGATGAGAGACTATGAAAAGAAAGACTCGTGTTGAAATATTAAACGGAGTCTCATCAATATTAAAATTGCAGTTAAGAATTTTTCAAGAAACTCAACCTTGGAGGGGTATAATATTCCAAATGGGTGTAGGATTTATGAAAACTTATTTCAGCCAGTTAATCAATATATTATTGTGTAAAGTTAAGACCGCCATTTCCTTTCGGGTTCGCGGGCACTATTCTGTTTTTATTTGTTGTCTGTAATCTGTCTTTCTTTCATTGTATATTTGTTATACTTCCGTTGTTCTGTCGGCCTGTTACATGCTATTAAATAAAGATAGAAGGGGGGAAAAAAAGTCATCCCACGTGACTTCCGTCTTTAGCGTACTCGTTTGTCATTGGTGGAGAGTTGTGTTCCCGCCCACAACACCACATGCCTCTCTTTCCCGCGAACAAGATGCGCTCGCGCTCCGAAGCTGACTAGCAGCGTGTTAGGACAAAGCTAACATACAGTTTGTATAATTATATTACAAGTTTGGTAAAAGCTGCTTCGGAACTAGCAGTAATGGCGAAGCAAAGTTCTCTCTTTAGTTTTTTCACCAAGTCTCCGCCGACGGTTTCGAAGCCGAAGCCAAAGCCGAGTACCTCTCCGGTCGAGGCAGACCTTCCCTCCTCGGTGGAGAAGTCCAGCTCCTCTCCGAAAGAACAGGCCAAGCAGATAACGCAACAACAAAGCGTTGCTAAAAGTGCCAAACCCAAGAATCAGTCCAAACCTACGAAAACAGGATTCAACAAACTCTTCGGCGCCAAGACCCCAACAACAAAACAAAGGTGAGCGAGGGGTCATAAAGTCAGGGGGCGTCTAGTGGATCTACTGGTAGAAGGAGGCTGGAGATGGAGCTGCAGGCATGGGAAGATCTCTGGATGTGGTGAGAGAGGACATGCAGTTGGTTGGTGTGACGGAGGAAGAAACAAACCACATGGCAAGATGTGGCGGATGTTCTGTTGTGGCGACCCCTAAAGGGAACAGCAGATCATCTGTAGTGTCTGAGATCCACTCTGAGATCCACTCTGAGCTCTGTAACTTTGTGAATACGTAAAAATGAATTCAATGTTGATATAAGTTTATTTGAGGTCCTTCATGTTAACGTGGTACTAATTGTGCGGCGCGTGACAATGAAACATCCTTTGACACGTCAACACAAACAGAATTTGTATTATTGCCCATACAAACACAAACTAAATGCAAAGTAAAGCATTTTAATCTCCGTAGACGTCGGTTAAGTATCTAAACTAAAAATCCTCCAATTTGATAATTTTTTTAATTTTTTGTTTAGATGTTTGTGAAATATCTTAAATGTTGCACATTTCTGACTATTATGTATTATAACAATAACTTACATTTATATAGTGCCTTTAAAGAGACCCAAGGATGCTTTACATAGTTGGGCACAGAAGAAAAAAGAACAATAACAACGATAAAGATAAGATGTGTAAAATAATAAAGGCAGTGGATGGGAGAGTTTAGAGTCAGCTGAGGTTAAAGGTCGTGGTGAACAGGTGGCGTTTGAGGTGATTTTTGAAGATGTGAAATGATGAGGAATTGCACAAAACGCTGCGGAGATCCGACCCTTGCTTAAGGACCTACCCGGGCCGGAGTATCGTAATGGAGGAGGTCCGTTAGGTACTGTTGGGGATGGAGAGATTTGTAGGTGAGGAGGATTTTGTATTCGATGTGAAACAGGATTGGGAGCCATTGAAGGCGGCCGAGGGTTGGGGTGATGTTCTGCCAACACTGGCAGCAAAGTTCTGCACATGCTGGAGTCTGTCCAGACAGTACAGGACTATATTGCAGTAGTCCAGGCGGGAGGTGATGAAGGCGTGCATGAGTCTTTACGCCAGAGTCAGAGCGTGATGGCCAGAGACGTCTGAGGAGGATTAAGAGAAGAACCAGTACCAAGAACAGTTTTTACTATGCTGATACGACGGCCATATTGTTCTGGGTCAATGTGAGGTATGACTAGATGTGTCCTTTATTTCCCTCCCTTCAGCACACCCACATGTCCATTTCAAGGTGGTGCGCTGGTGTGGGCTAAACTTGAGGGACACCCCTGGTGGCCATGTATGGTGGTACCCCAACCTCTGAGTGGACAGCAGATGAGGAGCAGCGGTCGAGACCAGCGCGTACATGTTCATTTCTTTGATGAACCACCTACGAGAGGATGGGTCAGCACCAAATATATCAGAGCGTATCAAGGTTGGCTTCTTTGATACTATAAACTAATAGCCGTAGCTTTAACTGACGTTACTGGGGTATCTGGTTTCACAGTAACTATTTGATCCATTTGTTTGAA
Organism: Lophius piscatorius; assembly: GCA_009660295.1. NCBI lineage: Eukaryota > Metazoa > Chordata > Actinopteri > Lophiiformes > Lophiidae > Lophius > Lophius piscatorius. The sequence goes on from VRLP01001459.1 coordinate 11,290, forward strand.
TAATTGTTTTGATCCATTTGTTTTAACAATTCCTCGTTAAATCAAAGGTAGAATCTCCGTGACTGTCCTGAGCATCTCGTGACTTTGGCGACGGAGGTCATACGTGCAGCAGGGAAACGACAAAGGAGCGAGACTGATACCACAGACCTCCACCCCCAGACCGCCACCCCCAAAATCAAAATTGAAATCGTTAGGGAATACTTTGGATACCCGAAAAAAAACTACACAGATTTGTCCTTGAAGATGGATACCCAGTTTGTAAAATAAATGTTTCTTGCTCATTTTGGAAACTCATCCAGTTTTCTCACCGACCATAATCCCTCACTGCAGATCAAAGCCTTTTTCCTATTCATCACTTAAACTGAGCCTGAACAAGTAAACGTGAAGATACTACAACGATGGAAACCGCTCAGTTTGTTTTCCAGCTAAATTAAAACTATAGATAAACATTTGATTTCATGATAGTTTCTTTAATTCTTGAGGTAATCAGACACGTGTTTTTCTCCGGAGGGATCCTTCCAGTGTTGTCAGACAAAAACATGTTTTCCTCCTCAATAGGATTTCCTTTTTATGTTTAAAATGATACCGGACGGATTAATCTTGTTTTTGTACAGCAGCACAGAGTAACACTTCTGTGCTACTTCCTCCATCACTGCTGCCCACATACGAATAATCGTAAAGAGGTCACGACCTCTATTCAGACGTATATGCGATCTCATTCCAGCACAACCGTCGGTACAAGAACAACAATTCTGCAGCATTTTAATTCATAAGACATTGTGTTCAAACCGGCCCTTACCAGGGGGTGGGGATAAGGTTATTGTGGATCTGAGACATGGGGGGATTAGGGGAGTCGTACTTTTGTCTTGTATTTTGGACTTCTAAACGCCGTCCTGTTTAGAAGAGTATTTTTAGTTTTCACTCTGTCATAAGGCTGATTATTTAACCTGTCTGTTATAAATAAAGTTAACATTCTCTGCCGTAGAGAGGGTCCGGATGTTGCTTAGCTTTAAGCAAGCTAGCTTAATATGACTGGAAAGCCGAGGAGCTAATATCACATAAAAGTTACATGATTTTTATCATGGCTGTAGATTCTGTTAATCCTAAGAAGACAAGAAACACATGCTATGATAATCTCTTGAAATTGGAGATATACAGCTTTCTTATTTTATTTTTTATTGTATTTATTTGTGTTTGAGAGTATATGACAGTATAAATAGCAATAATAATGACAAACTATGATACGGTTGTATTTTCAGAAACAGTTACTGCAGCAGCCCTGCCTTCAGGTTGACCTGCTTCAGTGTCCCGCTCTGCTGCGTTTGAACGTCTCACGCCTTGTTTGCAGGCTCTGACAGCAGCGACGCTAAAACGGGGGGGGTGTTCTTCAGCGCCAAGCCGGTAATCCAGCGGGCCATGAAGCTGGCGGATGACGTTATATTTGACAGCCCTGAAAAGAGATTAAAGATGCCTCTTTGCATGGATCCCTCTGATGATGAGGAGGAGGATTACGAAGAAGATATGGAGGTGACGGTTTTATTACCTTCGACTACTGCGTCTGGTTTTACATAAATAATAAGATTGTTATTTTAACTCTGCTTTTTCATCGTTAGGAACATTTAAGCGGTGTGGGTTTATTTATTTTTTGGGTTTTTGTTTCAGCTTGACCAACAGTCAACAGTGAGTGATCCAGAGGTCAGTGATGAAGATGAACATTATAATGCAGAAGTGAAGTCGCCCAAGGTTGGTCGACGTTCATCCCGCGCCTCAACAGAAACAGGAAATAAGGCTAAACGCCGTCGCGTAGTTGTAGCCTCAGACAGCGACGGGTCAGATGAGGAATTCAAACCAGAACAGGCTGCGTCCAGTAGTGAGGATGAGGAGGAAGAGGAAGGGACGGTGAGCAGTGAAGATGAAGAGAAGAGCGCACATGACTCAGAACCAGAAAGCCCTGTTAAGCCCATAAAACGCAAACGGCCCGTAGAAAAGCCTGCGTCTACTAAAGCCCAGTTGCCCGCCACCCCGTCCGTCGTTCAGAAACGAGCCCCAGCAGCCGTTTCAGCTGACACCAAGTCTCGCCTGTCCACCTTCTCAGCCCCTGAGAACTCGGACAGCCAGATGAACGGATCAGGAACAGGTGGAGGTGCTACAATTTGGGACCATGAGAAACTGGACTGGTTGCAGGAAGGCAGGAGGAAAGATGGCAGACGGCGGCGGCGGACGGAGGATGACTACGATCCCACCACCCTGTATGTGCCAGAGGACTTCAGCAACAGAATTACCCCCGGTATGCGTCGGTGGTGGCAGCTGAAATCTACGATGTTCGATACGGTCATTTTCTACAAGGTGGGCAAGTTTTATGAGCTCTACCACATGGACGCCGTGATCGGAGTCAACGAGCTGGGACTCACGTTCATGAAAGGGACCTGGGCACACTCGGGTTTTCCAGAGATTGGCTTTGGACGTTTCTCTGATGTCCTGGTCCAGAAAGGCTACAAAGTGGCCCGAGTGGAGCAGACGGAGACCCCGGACATGATGGAAGCTCGCTGTAAGACTATGGCGAAGCCCACAAAGTTTGACCGTGTGGTGAGGAGAGAGGTGTGCCGGATCATCACCCGTGGAACCCAGACCTACAGCGTGTTGGACGGCGCTCCCTCGGAGACTCAGAGCAAGTTCCTGCTGAGTTTGAAGGAGAAGGCTGAAGAGGAGAGCTCCGGCCGCTGCCGCACCTATGGGGTCTGTTTTGTGGACACCTCGGTGGGCTACTTCCACGTAGGTCAGTTCCCAGACGATCGCCACTGCTCACGTCTGCGCACCCTGATAGCCCACTACTCTCCTGCTGAGGTTCTCTTTGAAAGGGGGAACCCATCCGCTGAAACTCGCAAAATACTCAAGGCCTCTCTGTCCTCTGCTCTGCAGGAAGGGCTGAATGCTGGAACCCAGTTCTGGGATGCCCAGAAGACTTTAAGAACCCTTTCAGAGGAGGATTATTTTAGAGAGTCTTCTAGCAATGTTCTCCCTGCTCTTCTGAAAGAGATGACCTCTGAGAGCGATTCACTGGGCCTGACTCCTAAAGACGGCTACGAGCTGGCGCTCTCGGCTCTGGGTGGTTGCCTCTTCTACCTGAAGAAATGTCTGGTGGACCAAGAGCTGCTCTCCATGGCTAACTTTGAAGAATATGTCCCGGTGGATGTTGAGCTGGAGAAAGCTGCTGGACCGGCCAGTTTCTTTGCCAAGACCCGTCAGAGGATGGTCCTGGACGGAGTGACCCTGGCCAACTTGGAAATCTTTCAGAGTGGGTCAGGAGGAACTGAAGGGACACTCCTGGAGCGCTTAGACACCTGCTCTTCTCCGTTCGGAAAGAGGCTGCTGAAGCAGTGGGTCTGTGCTCCTCTGTGTAACCCCACGTCCATCAAGGACCGACTGGACGCTGTGGATGACCTCATGGGAGCCCAGGCCCAGGCTTCTGAGGTTTCAGACCTGCTGAAGAAGCTCCCAGATTTGGAGCGTCTGCTGAGTAAAATCCACAGTATTGGCACTCCCCTGAAGGCCCAGGATCACCCTGACAGTAGAGCAGTTCTCTATGAGGAGGTCACCTACAGCAAACGCAAGATAGCGGACTTCCTCTCAGCACTGGAAGGCTTCACGACCATGCAGGAGATCATCACCGTCCTCACTCCCATCTCAACAGAATTCCAATCCACACTGCTGCGTCAAGTCATCAGCCTCAAAAGTGAAAACGATGGACTCTTTCCAGACCTCTCTACTGAACTAAGGCGCTGGGAGACGGCCTTCGACCACCAGAAAGCCCGAACTTCTGGTGTCATAACCCCGAAGCACGGGTTCGACCCAGAATACGACCAGGCCCTGACCGACATCAAGCACTGTGAACGAGACCTGAACGATTACCTGGACAGACAGAAGAAAAGACTGGGCTGTAAGAGCATGTCCTACTGGGGAACCGGGCGGAACCGTTTCCAGATGGAGGTTCCTGACAGCGTCTCGGAGAGGAATATTCCTGAGGAATACGAGGTGAAGTCCACAAAGAAAGGCTGGAAGCGCTACGTGACGAAGGAGACGGAAGGGATGTTCTCAGAGCTGCAGGGCTTTGAGGAGAAGAGAGACGCTGCTCTGAAAGACTGCATGAGGAGGCTCTTCTACAACTTTGACAAGAACTACAGGGACTGGAAGAGCGGAGTGGAGTGTATGGCAGTGCTGGGTAATTATACGCTCCTTGTTTCAGTTTGTGATCATCGTTGTTGTTTTAGCGTCAATAGTTACAGAAGTGTTGCTGTTTTTGTGGTCGTCACGTTGGAACTTCCTTCATGTTTTTGAAGAGAATAACTTGTGGAAACGAGTTTACGCTGCAGGTGTGTGCTCTGAATACATTTCCTGTTGTAAGTACCGATCCACCTGTCTGAGTTCTGGTTAGGATCTGGCTGGTATTGAGTCGATATTCCATTTAAAGCTAACAGTCAGTCTGATCTACATCCTGCACTGATGTCTTCTTGAGAGGCTTGATCCCTCATCTCTTGTGTGCTTAGAGATTGTTTGTTCTTTTCCTACAACTGGGTCGTCCCTCAGCCAGACTTTTATTTATTTGATTTAAAAGTGCTGCACGTTCCTTCCAGGGGATTTCTGTAAAGGATGACTCAGTTGCTGCAGACTTCCTCTTGATTTGGATAAAGTAAAGTTTATGAATCTTATGTTATTTCCAGATGTGCTGCTGGCCTTGTCGCGCTACAGTCAGGGTGGAGATGGACCGATGGCCAGGCCGGAGGTGGTGCTGCCCGGGGCCGACGACCAGGCGACTCCCTTCCTTGAGCTCACTGGATCCCGCCACCCGTGTGTCACTAAAACCTTTTTTGGGGATGACTTCATTCCTAATGACGTCTACATTGGTTGCCCTGGCAGCGGTGAAGACGGTGAGGGAAGCGCTTCTTGCGTCCTCGTCACGGGACCAAACATGGGGGGAAAGTCTACCCTCATGAGACAGGTGGGCAGTTTATACCAGCTGTCAATCAATGTAACCATGATGATGGATGATGAATTGCCATAAACACACAGTTTATTCCTGCAACAAACTGTCTTCTGTGTGTTTGTACATTATGCACCTGTCCCATCCGTGTGGAGGTCCGGTTCTGTCTGAAGTCTCATGTTGTGCTCATCTTTCCTTCAGTGTGGACTCGTGGTCATCCTGGCTCAGATGGGTTGCTACGTTCCTGCAGAGAGTCTCCGATTCACTCCGGTCGACAGAGTTTTCACCCGGCTGGGAGCCTCGGATCGCATCATGTCTGGTACCGTCATGAACTCTGGAGTGAATCATATTTGTCCCAGTGTCTTCCCCCTCATGGGCTCAGCCTCTGTTATCTATCATGTCTTCTCCAGGAGAGAGCACCTTCTTTGTGGAGCTGAGTGAGACCGCCAGCATCCTGCACCACGCTACCCGACACTCCCTGGTGCTCCTGGATGAATTAGGTCCGTCTGCTGTTCCTCATTAAGACTTGTTGGCTGGGGCGACCCCCCGGCCCGTGTTGTCTTCTTGTTGTCATGTGACTGTGGAGAGTTAACATTGAGCCGTTTGCAGGAAGGGGCACCGCCACGTACGACGGCACCGCCATCGCCAGTGCTGTTGTGAAGGAGCTCGCTGAGAAGATTTGTTGTCGCACGCTCTTCTCCACCCATTACCACTCACTGGTGGAGGATTACGCCAACAACCACGCTGTGCGGCTGGGCCACATGGTGAGTGCAGCGATACCATCGAGACTCGAGCAGCCAGACGGTAGCGGACGGTTTCAGAACGTGAACCCGGTTCAGGGGTGGGCCGTAGTGGATCTTAGCCCACATCTGATTGGCCGATACTTTCAAACTAATTTTGGAATATACAAATGTAAATTTCTCCACCTAATTGCTGAGAAGGTCGAATGTCTGCGTAGTGAAATTAAGATATTACATCTACGGTGATGGACATACGGGCAGCTGTGTGTCCCCGTCTCTGGAATTAATCGTCTTATTCCTGTCAGTCGGAGACGTTCCTGCTGTCAGCGTTCAGTTTGTTCTTTACTGCGTCGTTTCTAAAGGAAAAGCTTGAAACTTCTGATGGTTTGTTTATTATGTGCACGAATGAACATCGGCCGTGTCTCTGGGTCGCTCTATAGTTTGACCCCGTCCACGTCAAACATTCTTGGGTCCAGTAAACTGACAGCCTCCTGAACCTCGCCGCCTTCAGTCTGAGTGACGGCCGCTGTCCAGATATTATATTGATCACCTGCTGCGTCCCTTCCAGGCCTGCATGGTGGAGAATGAATGCGAGGATCCGAGTCAGGAGACCATCACCTTCCTCTACAAGTTCATCTCGGGAGCTTGTCCCAAGAGTTACGGCTTCAATGCTGCTCGACTCGCCAACCTGCCCGAAGAGGTCATCCAGTCTGGCCACAGGAAGGCCCGCGAGTTTGAGAAGAGCATCATCAGCCTCAGACTCTTCAAGTGAGTATTAATACGAGGTCAAATGTATTTAATGTCTACGTTAACATCCGGAGGATTTGAACTTGTTTTTTCCCCTGGCAGGAAGTTCTGCTCGTTCGCTGAAGACGCCACAGGCGGAAGCACACACTTCGCCTCCCTGGTTGAGATGCTGAACAACCTGTAGTCTGTCCCTTCGCTCTATAGCCCTTAAAAAAGACACTACTGTAATGATTTAATAAAGTTTATTTTAAAAAAAATGACAATGTTCATCTAGGAAATTAAACCCTTTTAATTCACGCTAGAGCCTACATAACGGTTATTGAATACTTCACAATATATTAAGTCTAGATGTTATGATACATGCATACATTTCAGTCTGTATGAGAACCCACAATCACCAGTACACATGAAGGAGGGGGTGAAACCATATAGCGCCGAATCGATACGTGTCTCAGCTCGAGTGGAGTGAAAGCCTTCTTCGTTCTCCAGCAACAAAACCAGCAGCTTTCACAAGATTTGTTCAAGTGTCGGATCGATTGTTCTATAACAAACTGTTTATGGCACCAGTCCCAGAAGTAGGATGTAGATTATTGAATCTACTTGACTAGAAGTCAATGACGGGTCATTAATGTAACAGATCCTCAAGTTTGTTTTAGGAGTGGGTAAAACATTTGATTTTATCTGTATTTGTTCCAGCGGGTTCTTCTGCGACAGGCCTGTATGACCTGGAAATATGCATAGATTATGTCGGACTGTTCAGCTGCCCCACAAACACAAACACCGTTTCAAACAGCAAAAGCTGAACAAATCTTGTGAAAGCAACATTTAACATCTTATTTTTCTGTATTGCAAATGTAAAGAGTTAACGTTGCTGGAGAAAACGTTTAGTGTTTTCCTCTTTTCTCTTTCACAGAAAGAAGTAAGATAACTGTGACATATATAATTACAGCAATTCTAGGGTATAAGAACCAAAAGAAATTGAACACATTTAATAAAATAAAGACATTCAAGTACAGTAAGATTTCTGCATGAAAATACAAAACTACACAAAAAAGCATTAAAATCAAATCTCAACAGTTTTCTTAAGAAAAAGAAAAAAAAGCTGAAGTGCTAGGTCAATTTTCCCGTACGTGTCACACCAACATGTCGGTTGCCCAGTGATGGAAGCATTGATGAATTGGGGCCTTTGCCTCCTTGTGAGAAAAGCTGCGCCTCTTTCGCCTGAGCATCTGTCTACATTTGGTCTGCAAATGATAACGGTTCTTGAAAGCGGACCGGTCTGACTTAATGTCCGCCTGTCAGCGGCTTCAGTCTCGGCCCAACCGACACCCACAAACCCCGAGTCAGCGGCTCCTCTAACTGCAGACGAGGAACAGGGGGCATCCAAAGTCAGACGGGTTTCTCTTTTAAAGACTCCTTTGAGTACATGTATAGTCAAATCTTTTGAAGTCTCTGAATATGCTGGCTCAGAGTGAAGCTGCTCCTCCACTGCTGCACAACTTAAAGTGTCTCAAGTTCCTTTCTGCTCCGCCGCGGCTCTGGAGCTCAGTTGTGCTGCAGTGTGTTGGACTCTATAGGGGGAGCCGAGTCGTATAGCGTGTCCGTGTCGTGAGTCGGCTCTCCGGCTAACGTGCAAGGGTTTGACAGCGTCCCGGCGCCGCAGTCACAGAAGAATCTACGCGTGGAAGGAGGAAAAAACATGTTTGTGACATTTCTCTCAGACAGTAAGCATGAAACTCAGACATGATGGGGGTGGAGGGACGCGGCCGGGAGTCCGGGAGTCCGGGCCCCCCTGCTGGAGTGTCATTATTTTTAAGACTAACTCAAAGTTTTAAGACTTGATGCAGATTCGATCTATGGCATTTAATAGCGCCGACTCATCATTTCCTGTTGTACACTTTGGTGCTGCGACTTAAAAGTTCCATCAAACTATTGAACATAGTTTTATTTTTCCAAGTGTTCCCAGGATTCAACCTGATTTAACAGGCAGATAGTTGAGACCTCTAATATGATCAGTCGGCACCTCTGACATACAGGATCTGAAAGAATTATGCTTTGGACCCATGATGGCAGGGGCCAGCAGACAGCGGTTCTGGGACTGACCTGTCGTGTCTGATGAACTCCACGTCGTGTCCTTGGTGACACTTCTTGATGCAGTTCACACAGATGGCGTTGCGGTCCGTTGTGTTACAGGTGTGACACCTGTGGGGAAAAGACATTTTGTCAACTCACCACAAATGGACCCCACAGGTGAGGGTTATCCTCTTCTTCAGTGTGACTGTCATCTCAGGTTACCTGTAGAAATCGTGCATTGGGTAGCTGGTGTAACTGGAAATCTTGTACAGGCACTGACCTCTGCTCACCGCCTTCTCTATGGCGTCTTGATTGTTCACGATTTTATTATCTGGAGGAAAGAAGGCAGAGGGTTAAAAACTGAATGATGTCATTCAGCCTTAGTCTGGATCCTGTCCGTTAGGAGAGGGGCATGAGATCACCTTTCATTGTAACATTGACGCCGGACGCAAGAAACAATCCTCCAAAGCGATTGTTGAAGATCTGGTTGCCCTCTAGAGTCGCTGTGGCGTGATTGGTGATCTCGATCCCTGATGGTGAGAAACACAGATCAACGTCACACTTCCTCATTCCCGTTAGCGGGACATTAAACCTCGCGTGAAGAAGATCAGGATCTGCGAGGGAGGCGTGACCCACCTGCAGCAAAGCCGTCAAAGATCCTGTTTTTCCGCAGCACTGGGTGGCTGTTGGTGCTGATGAGAACTCCCGCCTGGGCGTTTCTGAAGATGTCGTTCTCCTCCAACAAACCTGAGGAAAGACAGAGTCTCAGTCCCAGAAACTGCAGGACGGACATGATGAATGTAGAAAAGCTCTCAAAGATACAGAACGCCTCACTGGTTTTATGACAAACTGCCAGTAATGCAGCGGCGTATGATGTCACCCATTCATCCGTTAGCCCTTGTTTGGGTTAATAGTAAGAATGTCAACTCATCATTATCACATGATCACTCACAGCACATACATACAGTACAACCTAGAGAAATTAGTTCTCTGCATCTGACTCATCCCTCAGGAGCAGTGGGCAGCCTCTTGGAAGCGCCCAGGGAGCAAATGGGGGCTCAGGGTCTTGTTCAAGGGCCCTATGACATGTAGGCCGCAGGGGCTGGGATTGAACCGCTGATCCTCTGATTGGGGGGCGACCACTCTACCCACTGAGCTACAGCCAGTTCCAACATATGGAATGCAGAAGATGAGCAACCTTCACCTCAAAGTCATCTATCTGTGGAAAAATCTAAATATTAAAAACATGCAGCTCTTTATTAAGGTTCATTCATGCATAAAGGTTGTTGCTCTGGACAAGAGGACCACCCTCTGAGTCACCGAAACATGTTTCCGAGGAAACAACCCAAAGTAAAACGACTACAATGTGCAAAGTATCAAATAGCACAACTACCTTATCAGATTTATATATTATAATAATATATGAGGAATGTTTTGGCGAGATTAAAAAGAATGGATTACAAGATATGCTTCAGACAAAAACCTGACGGCGGTTGAACGGACAGCGATGACTTCAGCCCCCTCGTTTTTTTTGGAAAGTCAAAACGCTCGCATGTTCTTTGATGTCGGGGTTGCCAAAGTAATGAGCCCCTCCCACCATTGTGTGTATTTGTGTCACGTGACTCTGCTGCTGCAGCGATCCACAGCAGGAACGTCAGCCTGAGCATGTTTGACAGACAGCTGGACGACAGACTGAACTTTAAGGTTTCAGACACTTTAAAAACCCGGTAATAACCCAGTGGGTGGAATAAACAGATATGCTGCAACGTGTCAACAAAGACAGGAGGGACGGCTTAAAGACAGAAAACAAAGGATTCACAATGTTCCCACACACGTAGTAAACACGGGCTTTAAAGCCGGTGAAGGGTTTACCTCTTCCTCCATTAAATATACAGATGCCGCCGTCTCTGCCGTCGTGGATCTTGTTCCTCCTCAGAGTGGGGTTGCTGTCCGTCTTGATCCACACTCCTGCCATGGCGTTGTCAAAGATCTCGTTGTCCTCGATGAAGCCCAGGCCTGACACAAAGTTGGATTTCATTAATGGAGAGAAATGAAGCCGCATTCATTCCAGTGGAGTGAAAAAAAATATAGTCATCATCTGTAAGAAAATAATTAAATCTAAACTTCTCACCTGAGTTGTAAACCAGGATGCCGCCATTCTGGCCTCCCCAGATCTTATTCCGCCGGATTTTAGGATTACTGCCAGTCCTGTTGTAAAAGAAAAGCACATCCCAAAGGAAGAAGATCTCGGTCAGCAGTGGCGCTCGCACTCACACAACATTTACCGCACAGACTGAGACGACAGTCACTGACGTGATTTAATGGAAAACTCAACATCAAGACTTTCCACAAACCTAATCTGGACTCCAGAGTACATGTGATTGTAGATGTCATTGTCCTCCAACACGCCGTGGCCGTTGTCATAGAAGTAAACCCCAACCTGTTCAAACCACAGGGAGGAAACATCAACATGAAAAGGTATTTAATGAAGAGGTTTCTGTGGGACAGAGCTTCGTACAGAAGATGGACTACAGACAAGAAGCAGTCCGGCGTTTGTTTCTCCCGTAGAGCGTACCTGCTTCCCGCTGTGTATCCTGTTCCTCCTCAGTACCGGCGTGCTGCCCGTCGTGACCCACACTCCTGCCAGCGTGTTGCTGTATACCTCATTCTCCTCGATGACACCTTGTCCTTTTTCATGCTGCGTGATTCAGAACCAACAAGTGTCACTGTAAACCCGGTCAGAACCTGAGGATGTGACTAAAAACAGCTGAGTGTTTAAATATTCACCACGTATATGCCGCCATGCTGGCCATCGTGGATCTTGTTGTGTCTGACGATGGGGCAGCTGTTGGTCCGGATCTGAATTCCTGCCAGGGCGTTACCGTAGATGTCGTTTCCTTCAATCAGGCCTCGCCCATCACCAAAAATATAAACACCCCCTTGGTTGCCGTTAAAAATGGCATTGCCCCTTTAATTCAGACAAGAGGGCATACTTCAGTACTCTGCATCTCTGCGGGGATCCACTTTGATACACGACGCTCAGGACCACTGACCTTATTGTGGGGTCGCTGTTGGAGGTGATCCACACCCCAGCAAAGTTATTTGCATAGATCTTGTTTTCTATAAACTGGCCGCGGCCCTTTTCGTGCACGTAGATCCCTCCCGTCTGACCGTGATGGATCTCGCAGCGAACGACTGTCGGATTCGCATACGCCTTCACCTCGAAGCCGGCGATACGGTTCCGATGGATGTTACAGCTCTCAAAGTAACCCTGGGAAAGCAGGGAGCGATACCTGATTACTTCCTGACCTGTTAAGGTATTTTCTTCTAACAGAAGAACCTCCACACTCGTTCTCAGATCCCTCCAGACACGGAGCAGATATTCTAACATGAATGTTGTCACACGTCACACGGCTGAGGGGTTACGGTCAGACAACAGCCCTGATCACAGAACCGCTCACAAAAACACTCGTTTGTCTTGTCCTCACTTTTAGGAAGAATGAAAGAAGCGTTCAGTCCGGCTGAGCGATCCATTGTAAACCGACTTTCACTCGTCACTCGTTTGTTAATCGGTGGCTCCGCCCCGTTCAGAGCGGTACCTCTGATACTAGAGCGGACAGATAAGTCTCAACCAGAAGACTTTGTACCTGGTTCTGTGGTTTGAGGCGTCGCATGAAGAGTGCATGGATAAAGAACAGAGACCGTAAAGGAACCAAAGTAACTCACCATGCCGTGGTCAAACGTAAAAACGCCCACATCCCTGCCGTGATGGATGTGGTTACGTCTGATGATTGGGTTCCCATGGTTCTTCACCCAGATCCCTGCCAGAGCGTTGTTTGAAATCTCGTTGTCCTCATATATTCCCTGAACAAGATATCACTGATTACATTCACAGCCTTCAACATTTGTGAAACCTCAACGCGACACTGAAGGAGGGTTGAGGATGAGGAGCACCTGTGCGTGGTCGGTGATGTAGAGACCAACGTTTTCACAGTCACTAATGTTGCAGTGCTTGATGGTGGGACAAGCGCCCTGGCCGCTGACACAGACCGCCGATCCCACTGAAACAACAGGACAGACATTTATGAGCGGAGAATTCTCTCTCTCTCTGATAAACCTTTATTTCAGCTCAATCATATCACGATTCTACGGGAACATTTCAAACAGAGCTGTGACTCCACACGTTTTCTTCTTTTCTATCCATGAATGATCCCACAGCCTCTCATTTCTCACAAGTCTGTACGAGGCAGAGTAACAGCAGCAAACTGGTTTCCCCGCCCTGAGGTTCTGTTCCTGATGGTACTGTACATTATAGAAGAGTCAGGACGCAGTGAACATCCACACACCGTCAGGTGGACGCTCAAACTATATACTGCAGGGCACTGCCTGTATCCACACCTTTGATAGATGAGAGTCACCACTAATACTCTGCAGCCTCACCTGTGCAGGTGCTGCGTATGACGCAGTGGTCAATGATGGGACTGCAGTTGACTGTAATCTCCAGGCAGTGGTGTGCGTTGTGGTGCTGGGCGGATTTATCATCAGGATTGAACTGCAGAGGACAAAAACAATTGCTTTCACAGTTTGGTCCCGACTGAGTGTGTAAATGAAAGCTGTAGTTCCTGTGGCTGCACAGACCCTGTGACCTCTACACAGAAACAAAGGTCGTCTCACCCTGATGGTCATGTATCCAACATAAGCATCTTCTGAGCCTTCCATGAATACAAATGTTGAATCTCGGGTATTCTCAATGATAACCTTTTCTGCTACTTTTCCAGGAGCTGCAGAAAAAGTCACAAAGTCTAAATTAGCGATTAGAAAGAAAACAAACATCAAAACTGCAACGGCGACCTCAGACACACGTACCCGCTCCGATCATTGTGATCGGCGATTCGATGTAGATCCACTCATCTGTGTAAATCCCCGAGTGGACAAATATCAGGCCGTCAAAGTGGGGCTCCTGACCTCCTCCAAGAGCGTCCTCGATGGTGTCATAGTACTGGAGAAAAGATCCAGAGTCAGGTAAACGGCTGGAAATGAAGTGAAGGCAGTAAAAGTAAAGGTAAAGGTGGAGAGCGTCCACTCACAAACATGTTATCTCTCCCTTTGTATCTGGCAGGATTACTGTAGAAGTGTTCTGCGAAGCCTGGCTTCACATGGGCTCCTTTATACTGCAACAAAAACACAGGCTTACTTATTAACTCATCGTGAATAAAGTGTCTTGATGTCGCTGCGTGTCGAAGACGCTACTCCACTCCTTATCCCTCGGACACCCACTATATTCAAAATCATTCCTGGGTATGTTTTTGTCAAGAGTTTGATCGACTCGATGACACATATAAAACATAAACGCCGTGACAGACGTGAAGAACAGTGATGTCTTCCATCCGCTGCAGGTCGGCGTCTCACTGGCTTGAAAATAAAAGGAATCTGTGAGTGAGGCAGCAAAGGTTCCGTACCAACTGTTGAAAACTTTCTTTCCAAGGGTTGGGCTGCTCGTACTCCTCCGGGTTGATCTGGTAGAACTTTCCCGCCTCTGGATGCATCATGGGTCGTGTGTATTCAAACACTTCCATGTACAGCTTCTTCCTGGAATAGGAAACGCACAGCATGTGTTTCATTTATGTCAGAATGCTTCAGGTGGACGATAGAGAAGCTCCGCTACAACAGACTTCAGTATGACCTCATTATTTGTAATGTTTAACATGAAACTGGATTATCCTGAAATAAGTGTGTGACACAGTCCAGACGGTAATCAGTTCAAGCGGGTTCATGACAGGTGGACAGGTGTTTTACCAGGTTCTAAACACAGACTCTCCACTCCGTTCCCTTTAAACTGCGTGATAGTAAAATCAACTCTGCTCTACAAATAAAGATCTCTAAGAATTCAAAGTATGAAAATAAAGTGCTGTTTGTGTCAGTCGTTCACATCAGAGTCAGCATCGGAGGCAAAGACTGAAACAGTTCAGAGTAATGAGGGGAAGTGACCAAACAGAGACGAGACCCTTCCTGTAACCTCCCTCCGTATATTTGAACATAAATCACATTAAAAAAAGCTTGAATGTTCACCGACGTGTCTCACCAGAGGATGGGGTCGTTGGCCAGCTCACTGAAGCGCTTACATACGCAGGCCGACCGACACAAGTCCTGCTCCAGCAGGTACGAGAAGACCTTTAGCACCACCTCGTCTGGAAGCTTCTCCTGCAAGTACTGCTCGGCCGGAGCTGCTGGGAGGAGGAGGACCGGGAGTTTAGACTGATTGATTTTCAAAGAGCAGGGTTTCGGGTCAGGGACAACAGCAGCCACAGAATCATGTTCATAGTCTCCGTCTGTGGAGTCACAGTAACTTCTGCAGAAGTTACTGTGGAGTCACAGTAACTTCTGCAGAAGTCATGACCGCTCCTTTAAACAATCTGAACATCCCTCTTCGTCTTGGTCCTACAGTACAGTTTGAAAAGACTCCCCTGGTCCTACAGTAATGTTCGAAAAGACTCCCCTGGTCCTACAGTACCGTTTGAAAAGACTCCCCTGGTCCTACAGTAATGTTTGAAAAGACTCCCCTGGTCCTACAGTACCGTTTGAAAAGACTCTTCTGGTCCTACAGTACAGTTTGAAAAGACTCCCCTGGTCCTACAGTAATGTTCGAAAAGACTCCCCTGGTCCTACAGTACCGTTTGAAAAGACTCCACTGGTCCTACAGTACCGTTTGAAAAGACTCCCCTGGTCCTACAGTACCGTTTGAAAAGACTCTTCTGGTCCTACAGTACCGTTTGAAAAGACTCTTCTGGTCCTACAGTACCGTTTGAAAAGACTCTTCTGGTCCTACAGTACCGTTTGAAAAGACTCCACTACTAACGGCTCCCTTCTACAGTCCAGGTTGTGTTAGTCGACACTGAAGACCGTCTTCCAGTTGTTCAAACTGGATGGAGGTCTTCTTAGTGTGGTTCTACCCTGTTCGGTACCGGGATGATATCTACGTAGGGATTTTCAGTCTTTACCCTGGTGCGATGGAAACTGGGTTCCTCCTGGTCCAGGACAATGCCTGGAATACCCCTCCCAAGTCCCAGCTTCATCATTTTGTTTCCATACACACCGGCCCCTCACAGATAACATGAGACAGCACATTCATGGCTCCCTCTGACCCCACGATCACAAGGAAACCCTGTCCTACCTGATCCCACAGATCTAATAGTGTCTTCTTGTTCGTGAAAGAAGAACATATGTGGAGAATTTTGTTTTGTGCACTTGTTTTTGTTTTTTGTGTTGCAAAAACCAGATTTCAAAATTGGTTAGGATGTTAAAAATCCTGTCACCTGGCATTACCTGGTATATCCTGAAATTTTCCTGACACTCTGAGGCGTTTAGGTCGGTGTCCACAGTTTTCTGTTGTGGAAGTGGAAGCACCCTGTAGATGAGAAAAGTCCATAAACTTTAACTTTTGCATTTCATTAACAAATGAATGTTAAAGGAGATCATCAAAGGTTTCCGATGGATGTACCTCCATGTTTGTCTTTGTTGGACACACGGTTCTCTTGGGTAGAGACTTTCTTCTAAGTTGGTAGGGACTATTCTGAGCACCTGGACCGGATT
The DNA here is from genome assembly GCA_009660295.1 of Lophius piscatorius. NCBI lineage: Eukaryota > Metazoa > Chordata > Actinopteri > Lophiiformes > Lophiidae > Lophius > Lophius piscatorius. The sequence goes on from VRLP01001459.1 coordinate 27,418, forward strand.
CTTCTGCAACCATATCTGCAGGAACGTCCTCATCTGCAAAAGGTGACAAAAAGAAAAAGGTTACTTGGACTATCATGTAAACCGATCAAAAGAAATGATATGTAACCGGGAAATTAAAGATGTAAAGATAATAAAAATAATAATATTAATACATTGTGTTTTTATACCTCGTCATAAACACGACGTAGCATTTCAAGTATTCTTAAAGAGAAAGTCGGCCCATAACATCACCATCAGAATTATTGTCAGAGAAATTAATCCTGGTTTTCCACAATCATCAAATCTATGGTAGAAACACAAACAAAGCTGCGTCTATTATGTGATGCTTGTGTGAGTGCTGGTGGTGGCATGAGCTCAACCTTTACATCCAGAGGTGTGTTTAGATCTAAAGGCTTGTTGTTACGTTACATCCACTCCAACCTGCCAAAGAATTAAACTGCCTGCCTAATTTTAAGTAGGTACCAAAACAGCTTTGTGATGTTGCTGTGATGTCACAGCCTGTTCTGACATCGATCTATCAGGACAAGTATGACTTTGTCCTGCAGAAGCTCAGAAGAAGTGGGTTGGCCACCATCCCTGATCCCTGGGTCAGAGTTTCCTGTTTCCAACTCATCAACTTCAGGACAAAATGTTAACTTGCTGCTGAATATATCCCACCGGAATGACCGGCAATCACAGTGACCAGATAATGTTTTGAGGTTGTTGGCGGCGACTCCTCCTCCTCCACCTCCTCCATCTGAGCCCGAAGCAGAGCTGCAGACATGAGGTATCCCTCAGTCACTTGTGATATTAACAGATTGACGTCAGGAGAGGACTGAGAGACCCAGATTATCTGTGTTTTGATTCAATGATTTATCTGAAGGACATTGTCCGGCCGTGCATCTCAGCATCACACACGGTGAACGTCTCTCACATCGGAGCTCGTTGCTCTCCGTTCTTATTTTCAAACGGAAGAACCAGCGAATGTTTGATGTGAGCCAGTGACTGATATTATACATACGTTTATACCAGAGTGAAGCAAACTCATGAATCTATCTGCCATCCATCAACTTCTATTCATATCAATGGTTGGGATGCTTGCCGACCTCACGCTGCTCGCCGACCTCCGGCTCATCCCGGGACGCCGGTGGGATCCCTAAGTGTTCTCAGATGAAATAGGAAATACCTCCAGTGAATTCTGGTTCCACCCGGGTTTACTTTGTATTTGTGTATAATTTTCAGATGCGTTCATCTGCACTTAGAGCCCATAAATGATAATAAAAATCTGTTCAACATCTTTCTGCCACCTTGTCAAATGCTAATCAGAGAAAATGCGGTAAAATTAGTAGATTCATTCACTCAGACAGAAAAGTTTCTGGAAGTACCACCCGTCCCAGGAGCGCCAGGTTACCACAACAGACAACAACATGAAAATATCTTTTTTTGACAATTTGCATTTAATCATTTATTTTATTTGGTTAAACGTCAGAGTTTGCAAAATGTCTTCATTTGGAAAAAGATATTTTTGCCATGGTTTCTTATTTAATTTAGTAAAATATTAAGTTATTTTAGAAAACTGTACTTTACAAGTAGTTCAGACTTTTTTCTCTGCAAGTTTAACTTTGTATGTTTGTACTGAGAAATACACATTTCAAAAATGATCAATGATTTGAACATTTTCCTTCATAACATCTATATCGCAATCGCAATATTGTCCGCTATCATCGCAGGAAGACTTTTTCCCCGAAACCGTGCAGCCCTACCAGAAATTATTTAAGTTTCATTAGGAAAGTAAACTTCGAGTAGTAAGAGCACATTTATTTTAATTCTTAGATTACTGCATATAAGGATGGATAATTATCCCCAAGATGTTGGGACATATTAGACATGTTGGAACCTTTAACGATAACTTTCCGACTGCTCACGCACGCACGATATCATAGTTTATGGATAAACAGTCAATACTGACATTCCTTTCTACAACTGGGCATTATAATTCATTTCTTAGCCCTTCAATTGCTGCTCTGCAATTAATTGTAAAAAGATACAATCTCAATTCCAAAGTTAATGCAATCCTATTTCTGAATTACCACGATTCTTCCACATTTCAATTCTTGACATAGGCTGCATCAAAGCCAGAGCCGCTACTTTCCTCCCTCAGCCAATGAGAGTGCGGTGTTAGGTCATATGACACTGAATTGCAGAAAATAAACTGCAAGGCAAGAAAGAGACAGAGATAAAACGGACAAAAGCTGTCTGTCTTCATGAGAGAAAAAATATAGCGTCTGAGTTGCCATGGCGACATAAGATGTTGTGCGAATAATAAATAATAAGAAAGGTTTACAGCTGTCAGAGCAGCGGTTGCTACCAAGTTAATACTATACGGTCAAATGAAGCACGCTTACCTCCAAACTGCTGCTGCAAATAAACCAGAGACAACGTACACATTCACCGAGAAACCCATGAGTCCAGATACACCGGAGCCACTTTTTCAAGGTTGCGGCAAACAGGTTGGCAAAAATAAAACAAGACAGATCATTTCTGTATTGTTAGCATGTTGCTAGCAATACAGCACTTTTTCTGCCTCGGAGCTTTCAACCCAAACTCTATTGACAACTGTCAATCGTGAAAAAGGCTGCAGGAGCCGATGGGCCGTACAGTGTGAGCATATCGATCTTGAGCTTCTGTAAATGTTTGATTCGTACATTGTGACTTGAAATCAAACAGCCACATGAGGGACTGGGAGAGTTAATTAATTAGTAATTGTAGTCGTATGAGTAACCCTATTTGTCCTTTTGGTGGCAGCATTAAAATCTGGTTTGTTCATTACCTGCTCATTATTTTACAATTAATTGCAGAGCTCATTGAGAAATGATTAATTCAACAGAAAAATTCTATACTTATAACATCAACAATAAGCTGAACTAAACATCTAGTTACAAGGTTATACACTACGGCGTGAGTTAGCAGATACCCACGATAAGAGAAAGACGTAGTGCTTTTTGACACAAAGAATGATTCTGCCTACTATTTAAGCCTGTAACCACACTAAACATTATACATAACAAACTGGGCCACTTATAAATTATCTACTGGAAAAAAACAACTTTAAAAAATCATTGTCTGACCTTTTAAAACTTCCAACAAATTTGTTAAGAAATTTTTGCTTAAATTCCTCTGCAAATATACACCAAGTTAAGTGATAAGGATAAAGATAATGTTAATCTTTGGCCAATCACAAAACATTTATCACATCCTTTTTTCCTTTAAATTGAAAAAAGTGATCTATACCAGTGACAAAGTCATACAATAACAGGTGATGACTGCAAACCATATTTGAATATGAGCATCTCACCTTCATCTACACTAACTTGTTTGTCAAATTAAATATTTCTACTGTTGTAAGAGGTAAACATAAAACGGTTTATTTTCAATTAAATCGATGCTGTTAAAACATCACAATATTCAGATAACTAACCAGTCAACGAATGTACGCTAAATTAGTTTGAAAAAAAACTCTTCTTCTTGTCCTTTCATATCATTACTAGTTTTAACTGAACCTATATCTAATAATAAGAACAATAATAATACATTTGGATCAAATCTAAGGTCCTCTACGTTCTGCTCTGCCAAGTTTGATGAGAAAGCGACCCAAGCTAATGTTTACTTTGAACAATTACAACCAGTGTTCCTTCACGACCTCTTTGATATTATAAATGCATTTCATTTCATTAACGATGAATAATACGACCGATTGCAGCGGAAACGTTATGACATCACTTACGCGCGTTGACACTTTCAGGTTGCTACGGAAATGAAGAGAAGTGTTTTCTTTACACGCAGACAGCTAAACATGCTAATAATAAAAGCCAAGCACAACGCTAGCAGCTAGCTTCTGTAAGAATGCTATGACAACTACGAAAAACAAACTGTGTACTCTCGTCGGTGATGGATAATGCGTAATTTCTGTCATTTGCAGAAGTTGTGGAGCGTTGGCTGACCGGAGCAGATACGTGAGCCGTGATCTGAGTTCAGACGGGTACAAGAGAGGCCGACTAGGGGCAAAAATGAAGCAAAACAAAGCGCGGCCTAAATGCTAGCAAAGAGCACTAAAGCCTCGGACTTTCCTGAGCGACTCACCGCGCCTTCGACCTGCTGCAATCTCCTCCTGTTTAAAACAGCCTTGCTCTAATACGCGCCGCATATGCAAATTAGTGATACACCTACCTGTTAAAACATATAGTTAACACAGTTAAACCCTCAAGCTTTCAGTTTGACAGGTCATTTTGTGATGCTAATGATAGCCTAGATAGCATTACCTCTTTCCTGGTGGTTCCCCTCCGGCTGCAACGGGCGCGGCCTCGAGACTCGCCTGGGTCTTCTGCTAACGTTGCTTGCTCTGACGGAGTTCATTTGGGGTGTTGTTAATCTTGAAGAAATGTCGAAGCCTTCACAGCAGAAGAAGCGACTCGCTGCTCATTGTCTATGTTTTTTTCTTCAGTATCGTACGCTCTGCCATCTTTAACCGTGGCTCTAAATTCTACAACGCCGTGTGTTGTTCTCTGCTGTTACGTCTTGCTCCGTTCTAGCGAAGCAGGAGGAGCCATAACAGACAAGCAGGCACGGTTCCGTCAGGCCTCGGTCATGTCACGTGGGAGGACCGCACACCGAACGTCCTTCTCCCGGTTCACGGCGGTCTACTCCGTAGTGTTGCTGATTGCTCAATCCTCAGCGGTGAAGGCAGGGTGTCTCTCACAGGAAAGCCTATCACTTGAACACTAACAACAAACCCCAACCTCTGCTTCCTGTACTCTAAAAGATGTAATCAAAGGTAAACCGACCATAACAGTCGGTATACCGTCACCTTTTCTCTACCTGAACAGTTGTGACACATTGAGGGATGTTGTGGTAGCTGGTACCAAGACCTGAGCAGAAGATCCTTAAAGTCCTGAGAGCTTTGAAGGGGGGTCTCCATGGATCCGAATGTTTTTGTCCAGAACATCCAACAGATGCTCGATTGGATTGAGATCTTGGGAATTTGGAGTCCATGTCAGGACATTGAAGTACTTGTTGTGTTCTTCAAACTGCTCAGAGGCTGAGAGCTTTTTCATTAGTGGTTCTCATTTCACCCCAGTCTTTATGGTTGCAGACCACCGGCAAAAGACTGGCTCCTCTCCCCGGGTTTGCCGTCCCCTCATCAGAGCATCCCGGTACCATGTCTTCCCCACTGGTACACATACATAACCGTCCACATGATGTAAATGCAAAGACAAGGCCACCGTCTTCCTTTGGGCAGAGGTCAGAGGTCAGAATGGACACCCTGAACAGTTGGCAGTGACGTAGACTCCTACATGTACTTTATATGTCGGTACTTTTTACACGGTAATGAGCCCAGCTGTGATTGATTGTGATAAACTTACAAGAATGCACATGTTGAATAATATGAAGGTGTGCAAGCGGCAACCTTCAAACTGTATTTCCTGCCGGTTTTAGTCTTGATGCAAAATGCTCCTTGTGTTTTGATATATTTTAAATTGACACTTCACCGCCATGGACCTCCATTAACGGTTCTATTTATTCAATTATTAAGACTATAAAAATACTTCTTCTTAGTTTTGTGTGGGGATCAGACTATTGATAAACATGTCTGGGTTGGCAGCAAAAGATTTTAGGAAAGAATTGCCTAAAATGATCTCAAAGAAAAGAATGACCTTAAATAGAAATACTTTTTCAGTATGAAGATAAATGGATAAATTTCCATCCCAAACCACACAGAGAAATAAACACGCTACGTTTCATTTTAGCCTAATTTGACCGGTGTGTACAAAGTGTAGCAGGTAAATGAAAACACATCGACAAACTATTACATATCTCTGCACTGAAAAAAGACTTTTATAATCGAGCAGAGTATTTGTACCTGACGGTGTGTATTTGTGTTTCCACGGATACAGATGATCAAATTCCATGATAATATGAAAACATTGTCAAAATCCAAACAAGAATCTGCCTGCAGAGACGAGAACAGAACTCTTAAACATAAAGGCTGTGATGGTGATTCTGGGCTGGTGGTGATTATCACAATTAAGCCACTTTTTATTACTAGTATTCAGTATGTGTGCTGTGTAAATATTATAGTATTCATTACCTCCGCCAGGGAACACGATTATGTTTCTCACTCCTGTGCGTCTGTTTGTTTGTTTGTGAAGAAGAATCACCTTTGATGTATCTTTGGGGGTGGAGCTGGGGGCTCAGTGGGCTGAACGGAGGTGCTGAAGTGGAAGGTGCAGGAGAAAAGCGGCTACAGAGTATCCGAGAGATACTCAGAGTTTGTTGGAGGTGTCTGTAGATGTAGAGGCTGGCAGTAACTCAGACATTCATGGAGAAATCTGCAGGAATTTTGAAATGTTTCCTTGTTTGTGTGGCAGAGAAAACAGTTCCGAGAGTTTTGCTCCTGACATCATGGATAATACTGACAATGCTTCAACAGAAATAGTACAATAAAATCCCCCATAAGATCGAGAGCCCATCACAGTCTGATCTGGCCCCCAGTAGAAGTGTGTAACTCATGGTGATCCAGAATGCTGTCCAGAACATATTGGACATGAGTCCAATAAATAAATAATGAGCAAAATTCCTGACAAGAGAAAACAGCCGATCCAACTGCATGTAATATGAATAATGAAATGATTAAAGTATCTTTTCACCTTCATGTTGTTATTCAGTATCATGTCGGGTCAAACTGTCACGGGTCTCTGGGTGTTTTCTTGTCTCCACACGTCACATTTGGAGGCAAAATGATTCAACCCCATTTATATTTTAAGTTTATGCAAAACACAATATTTATAAGCTGTTTGCCACAACCAGAAAAACAAGAACGGTTCAAATAGTCGAAAACAAAATACAGTAAATGTGTTTCACCTTCGTAACACAAGATGCTTCTGGTTCTGGAACTTTCCCGGGTTTACCTGCTGCAGCCGCCTTCTTCAAATCCAACACAGAGTCTCTGGGATTCTCAGTAGGCTAGAAGGTGGATTACCGGACCCTGAAACCAAGCCTTGGTGGACTTTGAGGTCTGCTGGGACCAATTTTCCCCTTTGGAAGGTCCAATGACGGTCAGGCTTCAGCTCGCCGAGGCATTTCTTCTCCGATTTCATGACACCGGATGGAATCCATCTTACCCTCTTCATGCTTCAGGTTTTTGGGGCCCAAGGAAGCAAAGCAGGACTGGAGCGGCGCGTCACCGCCATGCTTCGCTGCAGGCAGGATGTTTTCATTCTCTTCCACTAGACACGCTGCATGAAGCTGACAAGTTTTGTTTCACCGATCCATAGAACAGCGGCCCAGTCCGTCTGTGGTTGTAAACTCATTTATTTCATCTCCTAAAATGAACTTGGGTTTGCCCAGAGTTTTAACCATGAACCTCTCCCAACAGGGACCATCTTACATCAAGACAACTCTAACACTCACCTCTCGGTGGAAGTACCTGCTCATTGCTTAGAACGCTGGATCTAACTTCATCTACTTACCTGCTGAATCACAAAACATCAGGAGAGTCTTTGTTCAGAATAAACCTTAGACGTCAATTTACGAGGGAAAAAACTGAAAAACTCCCTCAGTGTTTTTGACAGTCTGTGTGAGGCGATGCAGCTTCAAAATGATCCTTAACTCTTTCATGTCCTGCTAAACGGTTTGGTTGAGCACATTATGAGTCGCTATTTCTTAAAGAAACATGTGAACGAACCTGTTTATAATAGGACCAAGTGGCAGCATGTCCATGCTAAAGAGTAAGGGGCTGAGGATGGAGCCCTGAGGGACACCACGTCTTTTTTTTTTATAGAAGGACCTTTGTCCAGAGGTGGATTTAAACCCGGAACCCTCTTGCTTTGACATCAGCAGTATCCATTACTTTATTTTAGGAAGAGAAAAAGAATGAAGCATTATGTTAGAACTGCTGGTCAAATTAGAATTATTTTTAAATAATTCGTATTCTGTCTCATGGTGGTTAAATATATATACATGTATATATATATGTATGTGTATATATATATATATATACACATACACATATAGCATATCTGTGATTTTAATTCCCTGCAATCATCTATAACATGATTATGTGTTTCTTCTATGTGTCCTTAAACACCTGTTGGAAAAAGACACCTGAACGCTTCTCTTTCGTGTCTGTTACTCTGGTTGTCCACTAGATGGCTCTTCATCTCCACTCTACGCTGTGTGTGAGTTGATGGTCACATGACACTTCACCTCTCAGCTCCTTTGTCTCTGTGGTCTAACCTCTACTATATTCACACCTATTATAATAAAAATATTTTTCTTTCCTGATTAGTCAAACTATTCAAACTAAAATAAATTTTTTATTTGCCTAACTTGTCACACTAATTGTCTCAAACTGCAAAACGCACTGAAATGTGTTTTCATCCTGCTCAACGTTGTGACTACATAAATATTTGTGTGAAGAATAACAACCGGTTCTTGTTCCTGCGGTGAAAACATGCGGCATAATTAGCATATTTTTGGCTGAACTAAATGAACACTGACTAAATATATAATAATTAACTACCTGCACCACGAGTCACACCGAGCTGCAGAAGTTCCCCGTTAGATGGCAGCCTGCTCACTAATCATGCAAATGTCTCAGTTTTCACCCACATTTGAAGTATTTCATTTTTGTCTGTCAGCAGGACCATCTGCCAATGTGGTCTGTCCGTCTGAGGAGGTCAAAGGTCAAAGGTGAAAGGGGTGGCTCCTATAATATGGCCAGAATTTGGAGTTAGCTCCAAACATGGGGGGCAGCGTGTCACCAGGGTCACCACTGACCTGTCACTATTTGTGTAGTTCTCGCAGCTTTTGCGCTGGACATTTGGGCTTAGTGAGCGACGGAGCATTCGGCTCGGTCGCAGACTAGACTGAGGAGAAATGGAGGGCAGAGCCAGGACAGGTGAGGCACCAGAGGAGTGAGAGTGAGTCGGGCTTCAGCGGTGGGCTTTAATAATATGCAGAGAGGTGATGTTTTCACATCTGACTGCATGAGGAGACCAAACACGAATGTAGAAAGATCAGTCAAGATGGCGTGGGCGGCTGTTTTACGGCGATATAATTCTAAATGAAGGTTAACTAAGAAACTTGAATGGAAAAGAGAAGAGAGAAAAAAACCACAACTTTATTATAAGGGGGTGGAGACGCCCCTCTTAGTGGTGAAGAGGAACCAGAAACAAATAAATAAATCAATAAAGAAGAAGCCGTCCCGACAGGAAGACAGTCCAGGAGTGAAAGACGGATCAAGAAAGAACCAGAAGGTGAACCGATGCCTTTAGTAGAAAATGTAAAAGTTCTTACTTTGTTGACATTTTATGAGTTTGTTTGGTTTAGTTATCAGACTGAATGTGAGCTGAGCTTGTGAAACGTAACTATGTGGAGAAATGATGATGTGTTTCATGGAAGTCAAACCTTGACCCGTCCCTCGCAGCGGTTTTGACACCAGTCAATTCTGGAGCAGAGAGACAAACCTGAACAACAAATAATGATGTGACTGCGTGAGCAGACATCCAGCCCAGGATGAGAAGGTTCAGGAGACGGGATTAAAACCTGTATCCTCTGCACAATGAACGGCTTAAAGATCCAACCACAAAGCCTGCAGTACGGATCTGACCCTGATCACTTTACCCATGATGCAATGTGAGCAGGTGAAAAGTGGACACAATGGCGAGATTCTGAGAGGATCACCATTTTCTTTGTTGACAATAAAAACATTCACGTTTCTACGTTTGAGAGTTGAAGCCAATGAAAGCTGCTCATTAACTGGACATGTGCCGCGTTTATGACGCTGTTAAAACTTCTATAAACTCTATCCTTACATGTGATGTTAACTCTTAATTTGATATTTTTAATGCGAACAAATCCCAACAGTAACAGGACGTGTGAGTCATCCACAGGTTCTTCTGAGGTAATGTGTGAAGCCCCTCCCTCTTCCTGTCTGAGATCCAGTCTCTGCTGCAGACGCCGGGATCCAAACTTCTGTTTACGGAGTTCCACATTCTGATGGGACTTAAGCTCAGAGATGTTTGACGAGCCCAACATCCACACAGGAATGGAAGGAATGTACTTTGTTTGAATTCCTGGTATCGAATGGAAAAATGGACACTCGGCCTCGTCACATGACATTGTATGGGCGTTGCCACATCACCGTGGAGATTCCCATTTGAGGAAGTTATCACCTCCTCGCCTAAGAGGTTACGTTTTCACTCCTGCGTGTTTGTAAGTTTGTTTGCTGCATGTTAATATGTTTGTGAGCAGGATTACGGGAACACTACAATCATAACGGGGATTCAATTTTGGTGACGTCGCCTTTGATCCCTTCGATGTTTCTTTAGGGGTAGAGCTGGGAACTCAGTGGGCTGAACAGAGACCCTGAAGTGGAAGGTGCAGGAGACAAGTGCCTATAGAGTATCTGAAAGATACTCAGAGAGTTTGTTGGAGTTGTCGGTAGATTTAGGGGCTGGCAGTAACTCATTAATGGAGGAATCTGCATGAAGTCTTCCTAAACCTCGGTTCTCTTGTGTCTTGGTGGAGGTTTGAACTCTTGGACGTTTTTTTCTGGTAATACCTTCTATTACATTTTTTTCCGGGTCACTTTTATTGTTCCTTCTTCCAGTGACTTTATGTTTTTCATCGTTTGTTTTTCTGACTGTTTGAAAGCATCGCACAAAAACCACTAGATAGATTTTCATGAAGGTTGATTGAAGATTTTAAGATTAGATTGAAGGCGTCGTGCGTACTACAGGATATATCCTATGAAGTGTTGGAATGGATGCTGAGAATAGAAAGAAGACTTTTTGAACATTGCTCTATGGACCTGTCTTTTTGATTTTCAAAAGTATTTTCCATATTTCTATGGACCTTTGTGAAGGTTGGCATATGCCATTAAAGAAATCATCAAACGCTTTCAGCTATGATAAGATCGTGGGGGACACTGAGCTGCCTCGGTGGGGGTATCCACCCTTAAATCTGCAGTATCTGGGTTATATGAGCGATGATTTTTCCTGATTACTATGTCAGAATGGAGCTGTTGAGTCAGAAGGGTTTTAAATTTCATCTGTGCTCATGATGCTCCAGCCTTTGTGCTCCGATGACTCATTTCTGTTGTCCTAGCCAATTGTAGGTTATTCTCACAAAATCACAGAATCTTTAGTCAGGTATGATTTTGTTCCTCATTTTTTCCCGACTGAATCACCAGCTCTTACAGAAGAATACACCACTTTACCTAAGCCTGGAACATAAAGAGCTTAGCTGTCAAGTATCTCTTGTTTTGACACTAATCTGTAGGAGATATGACAGTGAAGCAAATGTGTTGGCTAGGTAACCAATCTAGTATCCAGTGGCAACAGAGGTCCATTGAATGCTGGGTAGCTGTGTGTTTACTGGTGTCCCCGCCAATCTCCTGTGTCTCCAGTCACAGACTCATCCTTATCAGAGTCAGAATCAGAAAGACTTTATTGATCCCGGGGGAAATGGGTTTGGTTCGCTTCTGATTCTCCTGAAAAAACTGTTAGAATGGAAGAAAGAGTAGGAAGAAGATAAAGAAAAACAATACATGAAACAATATATTGTCTTTTATATAACGATATAGGAATGTGAGAATATATTAAAACACAGAGCAGCAACCTGATAATAATGCTGACGTGGTTTAGAATCAAAACCTGTGTGTGTGTGTGTGTGTGTCTGTGTGTTTGTGCGTGTTTGTGTGTGTGTGTGTTTCTGTGTGTGTGGGTGTTTCCTATTGTGTGTGTGTTTGTGCGTGTGTTTGTGGGCGTGTGTTAGGGTACCCTAACACCGATATTACAAATGCTCCTTGTGTTGAACAACGTAATTTACCTGCAGGTGGTAACACTCACTGTGTCACGCACAAACTCACACACACACGCACACACACGCACACACACAAACACATATGCATACATACAGATGCACACATACAAACACACACACACACACACACACATATGCATACATACAGATGCACACATACAAACACACACACACACACACATGCATACATACAGATGCACACATACAAACACACACACACACACACACACACACACATGCATACATACAGATGCACACATACAAAGACACACACACACATACAAACACGCACACACATACATATGCATACACACACACACACGCACACACACACTGTGTCTGATGGTCGTGTGTCTCTACATCTTCTTCTCTGGTGGTCACCGTGGACGTACTTGTCTCTGGTCCTGGTCATCACTGAGTCCTATCGGCATCTGAAGGCATCTACTGGGCCAGAGGCAGACACAACAGGATAAGCGCCTTTGTCTCAGACTCCTGTCTGTCAGAATCCCCCCCCCCCCCCAGCTTCTCCTCTATTTGGGCGGCTGTTACAGAGAGGGCAGATGGCTCATTAACATAAATAGGACAGAGAGAGAGTGAGTGAGGGGCCACGCACACCGACCAACAGGAACACGCTGCCCAAAACCAAGGAGATGTTGGACGGTTGCTAGGAGAGAGGAGAGACGGCTTTATGGCAACACAAAGCTGATTTCCCCATCCGACCTCGTCGCGCTCCCGCCCCCTCGCTCCCTGCTCGGGGACCGAGCCTTGAATCTGCTGGTCGGGGACAGATGGTCGACGGGCCCCATCGTCTCTACAGCTGGACTCGGGCTTCGGCGACACAGTGAGACCTGGCAGGACTGGATCGCACCTTCTCCGGTCCAGAAAAATGCTGAGGCCCAGGCCATCAGCTAAGAATAGATCCGCACTTGTTGCCCACAGGAAATGTGTGGCTGCACAAAAAATGACTGAGTGTTCAGGATTGGTCTTTGTGGTCACGTGACGTTCTCTGGGAGATGAAATCATTTTCTGAGAATGATCACAGATCGCTTCTGTACTGCTGTTATTATGTTCTAAACAATTAAAGGCAATGAGTTCAGCTCGCTGTGGTGAAGTGGGAAGTTCTAAAGTGATACGCACACATGCAACATCCCAACATGATGGGATGTGAACGTAGGGTTATATCTCTTATCTTTAGTCTCACAGCTTCTTCCTAAACTGATCACAAACAGTGTGTTTACGGTTTTTAAGGACTGCCACCTTAAATTCTACCTAGCACATGCAAACATAAATCATAAAAAGCGGAAATGTGCCGTCCGGTGAAGCTCTGTGAAAGAACATCAGTCAACAAGCCACCTCTGAAACAAAAGCACATCTGCTCTCTGGACCTCTGGTTGAAAGGGCAGGAACAGCCAACGGCCTCGCCGACAGGAGGGAGGAGTCTGATTAAATATGTATACATATATCTGTCTTCTAAATGTGTGCTAACGTTGAATGATTGTTTTGTCTTTGTGGACTGAGACTTCAAGCCAAAATCATTTGATATAATAATTCACATTGTTTAATCAGCCGGGATGTTTGACGGCGCCGCCTGTAAATGTGTGTTGGGATTGAAGGAGGATGTTAAAAGAGTGGGAAGGACAACAAAGAAGAAAAGAAAGCGTGGCAGGAGCATGACAAGTAAGTAGAATAGAGGCGGTCCTGCATCACCTCGCCATCCGCCCTGGTTGCATAGGAACACAGGGTCTGTGAGAGAGTGTGTCTGCCCTGAAGACACACTCTCTCTTCTGCAACGCTTCATTACCCAGCACTCAGGCACCACTGAGACGCTCTGCTCCACCTTCTCCACACCACAGCCATGTGCCCACTCACAGCCAGGACCCGCCCAGACCCAGGAAAGGAATTCATGCCCCCTCAGGTATTGGGTCAAACCCACTATAGATGCAGAGAAAACCCTGGTGGAGCTGGGGAGCGTTGCTGGGGACAGTGACGTCTGATTACACTTCCTGCGCTGCTGCCGCTGAGACCTGAACCAGGACGAGCGGAAGAAAAAAGAATAGAATGGAACATTTGTGTTACTGCCAGGACTGATAGATGCTTTTCACAGTTTAAGGGTCACGCTGGGTCCAGACTGAATGTGATGAGCTCGCACAGATGTCACCAGACAACTCAGTACGAGTGACTGATGTCGGCCCAGAACTTCGGTCTGGTTCCCTCCACCAAGTACCACCACGTACCTACGCCTTTGTAGGTCTACAAAATAACAGCTCTGTGTCGGCATACAGCAATGATCCATTTCCTTCTATTTCCACCTCCACACCCCGCTGACATCGGCAGAATCTGCCTGCTTACGTTTGTGACACGCCTTCACCATCACCTGGAAATGATGGCGAAATTTCCAGCTGGCATGAAAACAAAGGAGTTTTTGAATCGTTCTCTCAGCCTGGAGCGCAGATGACATTTGGCGTTCAGGCGAGGCGGAGTGTGAACACGCCACTGGACTGTTTCTGCCACGTCTTTCCAACATTGTTTCAACAACTTTCAACAGCCTCATCCGTCCATCCGTCACCATTTACCTCAGGTCCAGTAAAATAACCTTTGACTCATTAATAGTTACATTAAGCTGCGACATAAAAGTGAGGGGTGGGATGTGTTTGCAAACAATACCGTCTAGGTTGACTGAATTTAACTCTTTATTAACATCATAATTTATGCAAATGTTCTTTTTTGTTGTTTCAATGGAAATGAGATTTTAGAGGTGAATGAAGAAATATCTGTCTGTCATACATTCAAGCTTTAATCTTCACATTTACATCGTTACAGTATGATATGATATAATTATAATAATAAACACTAAGCTCTTACTTATACGACACTATGGAGTCGTATCCATGGAAACATCTGGCTTCAGCTGACGTTGAAGAGCGGGAAACTGAACCGACCATGAAAATGAAAAGTTGATTTTTAGGGGACACTGAAAACTGCTCTTGTTTCCTCAAGCAGGTGTCCATAACTTTTAACACACCTGAACATCATTCAGGTGTTACAGGTAACTCCCACCTGCAAAAATTCTAATTTGCTCCATTTCGTTAAACCCGTTTTTCTCCACAAGTCTTTCGCCCCAGGTTGATGTTCCACAGGTGGGGAATCGGTTTCAACGGTTTAAATGTCTGATGGTGAAGTCCGGTGCAGATGAATCTGGGAATGAACTTTTTCTCAAAAATCATCTCATTCTTTATAAGTACGTACTTCGTTTCACACAAGCCACTGGAAGATTATTGTGATGTGGAGAAAACCAAAGTCACGCTGGAAGAACGTCAACAACCCCTCATGAGTGTCACGGCCCACTGTGGAGCCGGTCGTGCCACACCACACTGCTGGGCACAAGACCACCATTGTCCCTGGAGATAAAGTGGACTTGTGAGCGAGGAAGACTAGAAGCAGTGGAAGAATAAGGGCGTGTCAAAGAACAAAGCTTTTGGTGTTGTCCTGCTGTTTACAGTGAGGTCGTCCTCTTTGTCATGTTTTCTGGAACGCCACCTCCACATCAGAGCGGGGGTCTTCCTTTAATCCTCCTGATTCACAGTCAATTTTCTGCGAGTGTTCATTTGCCTGCGAAGAGAAGTCATTAAGGACGAATAACAAAATTTAGCCCGGCAATAGAACAGCTGGGGATCAATGGGTTAATTCAATTGCCTCTGCGTGTCTGCGTGTGGAGTATCGTGTAGCAGGGCCATTGAAGGCCTCTCTGCGGGGGTCAGGCAGTATTAGTGTACTTAAAGAAGGATGAGATGCAGAAGATGCTGCTGAAGAAGGAGAGAAGGCAACAACTCAGAAGAAGATTTAAACAGTCAGGTATCAGCAGACGGTCGGAGAGAAGTCCTTCCTCGTTATACGTGTGACAGTCAGATCAAACAAAACAAAAACTCTGAGATTGTCTGAGTCTAATGATTGACAGACGCCTCATTGTCTGCTCTGACAATCACTCATTATTTCTTAGGCTGAGTTACATAAACCACACATTATGATCTAATGAGTGTAATTAGTTTACAACGCTACCATCTTTTAAAGGTCTACGAGTCAGGACACACAGACAGACAGACAGACAGACAGACAGACAGACAGACAGACAGATCGACAGACAGACACACAGACAGACACACAGACAGACAGACAGACAGACACACAGACAGACAGACAGACAGACAGACAGACAGATCGACAGACAGACACACAGACAGACACACAGACAGACAGACAGACAGACAGACACACAGACAGACAGACAGACAGACACACAGACAGGCAGATCGACAGACAGACAGACAGACACACAGACAGACACACAGACAGACAGACAGACACACAGACAGACAGACAAACACACAGACAGACAGACACACAGACAGACACACAGACAGACAGACACAGACAGACAGACACACAGACAGACAGACAGACAGACACACAGACAGATGGATCGACAGACAGACAGACAGACACACAGACAGACAGACAGACACACAGACAGACACACAGACAGACACACAGACAGACAGACAGACACACACACAGACAGACAGACAGACACACAGACAGACACACAGACAGACAGACAGACACACACACAGACAGACAGACAGACACACACACACACAGACACACAGACAGACAGACAGATAGATAGAAACTTATTAATCCCATAAGGGGGGGAATGTAGTCGTTGCAGCAGCTCCAGCATACCTAATAGGACTAAAAATAAAACTATGAAAATGGTCACATGTTGTCAGACTCTTCAGATGTAAACCAACCATTGAGGAGGCAGTAAACTAGGATCACATGACTACTGTTTTGTAGAATGTACTACTGCAGCGCCATCGGATGTAATCCATTACTCCCTTGCTAATCTAAATGTGTGTTTATCAGGTTTTGTGGGTGTGGCGGATGCTTTAAGCAGGAGTGACCCTCTCCGACACTTGAGTGTGGTTTTACACTGATTATGCAGACACATCCATGGAGGAGGGGAGGCAGTTCTAACAAATACAGAATTGTTTACTCATCTGTTTACAGAGCATTGATTACCAACACCAAGACACATTTGTCTTCACTAACATTTGTCTGTGTTTCTGGTACCAGGATCACACAAACAACTTGATGGATTTTCATGAATAGAGAAACCATTGAAACGTGGAGTGGATCTGGATAAAGGGGCAGTCTGGGATTTTGTGTCACTGCCTTCAAATTGTGAAATAGGACTTTTTTTCCCTGAAATTTCCATCTAAAACCTGCATAAAATACTTGTAGGATTTTCATAACATATATTTATCCAATATATTGGATCAGGTAAAAGGGCGCAGTCAGGAATTTGCTTTTAGTTCCTTGAACATAGCGAGGTTTATCCTCTCTTTCTATCAGCGTGACTCTAACAACTTTCATGTCTTGTGATTCGGGAGAAACTGAGCTGTCTTGGTCTTATGCTCTATTTAGTATCTAGCTAGTTATGAGAACGCATGGTGAAAACTGGTGAATAAATCGAATAGAGTTTTTATGCATTCCCTTCTCATTAAATCGTCGAGGTATTTCATGATTAAGTCTCAGCTAAATTTAACTTCCTATAATTAGCTCATGCTTAGCATGCTTAATTCTCAGCTGCAGCAATTGACACTTGGGCTTGTTTGCACAAGCTATTGTTGAGTCTAACCTGAGCAAATAGACTGAATCAATAGAGAATTACAGGATATGTGTTCGACTGTTGACAAGATCATTGCACGGCCCTACATGTTGAGCATTTTATTGCATGTGCATTAAAAGGGCCACTTATCAGCAGAGATAACAGACAATCAGCTAGCTGCTGACACAATTCATGAGAATCGCTCAGCAGAATAGATTGTCAAACAAGGGTTTCTGTCGGCAAACACACTCTTCGGTTGAGAATAACTGCAGGCTACAGCTCAGAGCTCCTCTGGGGAAAAACAAAACCTGGAGAACAAAGAAAGTGTTGCATTTGAAATGGGTTGACCACGCCTGGTTGATCTGCTGACAGTTAGAGGACGAGCAAAGAGAACCTTACATGACGTGAGCTGCAAAGACCTAGATTTAACCCCTCAAACACACTTAAGTTAGAAGAAGCTGTCTGGAGTGCTTATTTTGACGTACCCCTTCTGGAATAATTCAGTGAGGACTTGCAGAGCATGTCTGCTCACAGCGTGTGGCCCCTGGCAGCAGACGTTTGAGTTTGCCTTCTCATCTTGGCAAGAATGCAAATACCACCTGTTTAACCAGGAACCAGTCTGACCCTCCTTATCAAGCCAAACGAAAAGAAAAAGAGCCAGAGTGCATGTGTGTGCACCTGCCTGTTCATGTTTCTGCATGCATATCTCTGCATGCGTCTCAACACTCTTTAATGTACGTCACAAGTCTCCCGCCGACTCTTCCACTCCACATTTCAAAGGAGCTTCAGAGTAATTAGCTCAGGGTGCAGGTCGTCTCACTCCCGTAAAACCTGCAGCTGAATCATCCATCATCCAAACCGTTAAAAGAATTAGGACACCGACATTCTGTGGTCCAAGACACGTGCGACGGAGCTGAGCCAAGAAATCCCCGGTCTTCAAAATTGTGGCGGCTGGTAAATATTTGGTGATCATCGTCATTCGATGTCACGAAAAAACCAGTGATGCCTTTTTCTTGTCATCAAACAACAGCAGGTGCAACACCTCGCTTTCTTTCTAGCATATATTCAAAATGTATTATTCAGTGTGTGTGTGTGTGTGTGTGTGTGTGCGTGTGTGTGTGCGTGTGTGTGTGTGTGAGACAGACAGGGAGAAAACCATATTCTTCTGAATGAATCTTTAACACAGTGTCTTCTGGAATGTGGTTCTTTCTTCTTTTCTTTTTCTCACAGTTATCTCGTCTTCACTGGCTTTGTCTCCCGTTCCCACTCCTGTTCCTAAAACCAAAGCTTTGAGGAGAAAAAAGGAAAACAGAGAGAAAACAACAGAGGCAGGAGCGCAGACAGACTGAAGAGCAGTATACAAACAAGGGATGTCACTAATAGAGAGTTTTATGGGCTCTAGACCTGATGAAATGGAGTGCAGTGTGTGTGCAGCAGCTCTTATCGGCTCTCTGGCAGCAAGCGAGGGTGAGAGCTTCCACACTTGCGCTTCGTAAAAATGGTCTGATTCATTTTTCGCATGAGAGGGTCTCACTGGGGCGGCATCAGACCAGCCAGTCCGCACCGATTTATGGCCCATTAAAGCAGCAGGCCTCCTGACAGCCATGCCACCATAGGCCAGCTACTAAGACACACTGCAGCCTCATTCATGCTTGGTCACCACCCTCCATCACGGGCAGGCCTCCTCATTGTTCCACCCCTCATCAGTACCACTTTTATTGGCTCACACGTACTCCTCTCATACCCTGTAATCCCACTCCCCTCACCTTGCTTCATTGGGTGTTTACAGTAAACAGTTTTCTGTAATTATTTTCACCCGTTGTTTAGAAAACAGTTATTACTGAGAAAATTTGGAATGTCAGAAAAGGCATCATTCCTAAAGTCCCTCCGCCAGCAGCACGGGCAGATAGCATGTTATATTGTCCAGGAAATGTGCCAATAAAGTTATGAGCATCTCTAATGCTGGTCAGCGGAGCATGTCGGTTTAGCCCGAAGGTTTCACAATTATATTAAAGCACCATCGCAGGCAAACAGAATAATGGTTCCGTCTATTCCAAGCATCCTCAATCAACTATTTCCCAGTCATTAATGCATCTTGTTCTCCTCTCTCTCATTTGCTGCTGTTGCAATTTCATCATCCTTGTATTACAGGAAGGAAAACTAGGGCAGAGTCTAGGTTGCTTGCTGGCCTTAAGAATAGCTTGTTCGGCATGAAAATCACGCCACCACAACCTGAGCAGAGTTCCCCCGAACTTAATCAATTAATTAGTGAAAATCTCGCAATCCACAATGATCTGCCACAAATGATGAATCACTTCATGCACATATCATGCTACAGATGAACATAAATACATTCCAGACTATCAGCCAGGTACAACTGCCATGACACCTACGCCACTGCAAAGCCTGTTTATCCAGTTGAAAGAAGGGGAAAACCAGGGTGTGCATCAGCACCAGTGCAAAAGAATTTACAGCACTGCTGCACGGCAGCTATTCAGGCTTATACACCGTAAAAGCAAATAGAGAGCCTATTAAATCAGTCCACTGAGAGCTACTCATGTAGGCTTATGGAATAGAGTGGCCCAGATGAGTGAGGTATCGCCATTATGTGAAAGTTACGCTTTGGTGAGAAGTCAGTTGGCCAGTAAGATAGTCGGGAAAACACACAAAACCCACCTACTGGTTTTCCTGATGCACTTTTGACCCATAAAGTACATCTGTACAGTAACGTACATAACGGGTATGTGCAATTAGGCCTTTTTACAGTGTTACGACGGGAGTGTAATTGCAGCTTTGCTCTCATTTATTTTCTTCTCTCATCTCAGTGTTCAAACGTCACCCTGTGTGTGTTGGGAGTACACAATACCTGAGACATAACATAAAACCCCCTGCCTTATTTTCTGTGGTTCCAATTATTGCCACCAAAATAGCTCTGTGATGCAGAGTGAAAGCACTAGTTGAAGCAAGTTCCGACCTTTCTGTCGGAACTTTTTCATCAATCTGTGGGATCACACAACACGTGCTAGCCTTTGTTCCCCACACGCATCAGTTAGCCTTACCCTGTCACCGCTTGAACAGTTTTCTTCCCTTAGACCACTTTGGTAAGTTCTCACTACCAGAGACCAGGAACACAAAACAAGACTAGACATTCTGAAGATGCATGATGATGAAGACCCTGAGATCCATGCGCTTGCCCAATTTTCCCTGCTTCCACTTTCTCAACTTCCAAATAAAATGTGCCTCCTAATATTTCTCACCTAACAAGTGGCGTTGTGAGGAGGTCACCTGTGTTATTCTGACTCAACCTGCCAGTGGTTGTAATGTTATGGCTGATCGGTGCATATAGGTCATAGTAGCTCCTGCTATCATCATTTACTCTAGGAGGGGCCCGGCGGAGGGTCCACTATCGTCACAAGGCTGGGTGTGGTGATGCATGCTTTCTCCCCGCCCCGAGGTGTTTGTGTATCCTAAATATCGCGGGCACGCTCCATCCGACTTGATCCCTCACGCGCTTTAATTCATTCATGGAATGAAATCACTTAGAGAAATACTTCCATACTTGATACATCGGTTTAAAACACAGTTCCGACCCTCTGCGTTACGTTACAGGCAGTCGGAGGTAACAGGGAAAGCACATTGCACGACACCAAGCAGGATGGCGTGCGCGCTCGCGGAGCTCCTGCGCTGCGGCAGTTGCCAGGGGAGATAGGAGGGGAGGGGTTTTGATTGGCTGAAGTGGGCCTGTTGCCATGACGACGGCAATGGGTTTGGTAGCGTGCGCTGTGTGATCTGCTGCGCGCTGCGTGTATGGAGGAAGCAGCTGCTGATCTGATCTCTGACATTGTGCGAGAGACATCTGAATAAACTGCGCACATACGTGTCTGAAAACACATCGCACCGAGGCACGCCGTGTATGATTGTAAGTATTCTAACCGTTTTTTACACGCGCTGTACGCAAATCGTGTCCGACCGGATACGGCGTGTATTTCGAACAAGCTAAAAGTAAATGTGATCAAGTGACTTTGCTTAGAGCAGCCAGCATGGCAGAACCAGCGACAGCATGTGGCCAGATAACTCGGGTTAACGTCCGTAGTCCTCTGCTCTGAAGATTCACAGTTCCAGGACCTGGCTGGGGTATTTACAGCACAAACGAATGCTTATCGCCTCCCTTATGGAAGTAGAACAACTATGTAATACTCTCGAACATGTTATGCTAACGCTAGTGGTACCTTCACTGACCCAGCGAGCCCTCGAAAACCCGACTTCTCTCTCCCGCCGTGGCAGTTTAACGTCGGTAACGTTACATTTAGTGAAGTCACTAGGAGTAAAGATGAACCGAATGTGGGTTTACTAACCGGAGATAAGTTACTTCATAACGAGTCCCGTGTTTCTTGAAGTGTTGTGCAATGTTCCACGTCATGACGTGTAACTTTATATTACTCACCGTGTCACCGGTTGTGTCAGCGCGTGAGTGTCTTTCTGTGTCCGCGGCGTTTTGAAAGCCTCAGAACTTATTTCTTCCGTTTGCTACCAAGCTAATTCGTTTCTTTGCTAACAGCACTTTGATTCAATATTTTCCAACTCAGTGATTCATTATAGGTCTATTTTATTTATTTTGACCGCGTAGTCGTGATTTGCAGTAATATTACACCAGTCGGTTATTATATATATTATACATCCAGTGGGTTTGAATCAATGAAAAGTTCAGACGTGGTTTCAGAGGATGGGAGGATACCCTTACTAACTAACCACATGATGTAATGTATTATCACAAGATTGTTACAGATATACAGTGAACTACGAACTATATGGGAGTGTAGGTTTTTGTATATTTCTGTTAAATGTACTTATTGAATGGGTTTACTTGTCTGCCCTTGTTGTTTCTGGACCTGTCATCTCAAAGTGTTGGATTTACACAGACTGGACACATTTTGTCTCTGAGGTTCATATTTAAGGAAAAATAAGTAATGGAAAAATGTTCTTGTCGGTTTATAACATTAATGTTCACTGACGTTCTTTTCCCCATGCTTGACAGTTGTTAAATCCCCGGTGATAAATAGAACAAAAAGGCAACAGGAGCTTACCCGCCACAGAAAAATACAAAAAGAAACAGATGTTGTCAATCTGCCATCATTTTACTGCCTACATGTCCATTGTCATATTGTAGGTCAAACCATCTGCTGTCTCTGCTGTTATTTGGCTGTGTAACTTTTATGTTTGTATGTACAGAAGCCTCTGAGGGGTAGTTGTGTTTGCCTCTCAGAATAGACGAGGGTCTGCTAACTTTACTGACATTCATTGCTATAAATAAGCCTTGTTGTAACCCAGTGATGGGGTTCTTACTGATGTCACATGGCTTCAACAACATGACTTATCTTCATGAGGTTCTTGGGAATTGCCTGAACAGGCCTGTATCTCGCCACCTTAGGTGGAATTATTCTTTTGTAGGTGAACTACAGGTGAAGTTGGAGCTAGACTGGCTGCTCATTAATTCTCTGGTCTCTTCTTATTCTTCAATGCTTGAAAAGTGTAACCAGCAGACTTGAGAGCAGGAGGCTTTTACTAATTATTGCTTGAAATCGATATAAACAGCTATTCGATGTCAATGGATAAGTCAGGAGAATCACATGATCGTCGTTGTGACGTGTTGGCCTACTTTTTAAATGAATTTTATATAAGATAACACGGTTTATGTGTGTAAGTGGATAAAAGGCTGCTCTAAGTCTCAGTATTTTGTATTCAAACAACACGTAGTCTCACTTAAAAGCCCATCTGATTGTTCGAATAAAACCTCAGATGGGCTTTGATTACGGTGTGGCTCTGACTTCCTGTTGTTCATCAGTGCGCATCAGCATCTTGTTAACGTTCCCACATGTTCTCGCAAGGTTTTATAAAGGTCATATTGTATGAATTTAGATTCTCATTCTAAGTTATGAGATTCTCATACTGTTGTGATTGTTCAAGTAGGAAGACGGTCCCGGGCTGGAAACCGAGATCACCGTTAGAGGATCGATGGAGCATAAACTCCTGTAATTATCATTTCTCCTCCACGTAGCCTCAGAATGCACCACTTTCACTTCAAATTTTCATAAGCTCCACAATTTCTCTTCACTCTTAATTTTCTAGTGAAAGCCCACCTGCATCAGTCCAAAGTCTCAACTCCACGTCTGTAGTCACATTCATTCATGTGTTCATGTGCCCCATCTCTATGTTTTGGCTGTTCCAATATAAAGTAGACATAATGATGTCAAATATGTTCAAAGCTCTCTAGAACTGCAAGAATGATTTTTTTCACCACTTGTTAGACATTTCGGGGTCACCCCCCTGAGCAGTAGCGCCGTTACGCTGGATTGATGACAGAACAGGAAGATGTTCGGAGGAGGATGTTTGATAAGAATGAAGCAAGGTGACAGGAGACCACCGCAGCACAATGCTCTTATCAGGTGTAGTTATTATATGAAAATACATGTTAGGATAAAATGGAGCGCTGCTTCCTTGTGCACACATCCCAGCATACTCTCATCTAGTCTCATGTTTAAAACGTCATTATGAAGGAGGGACAAGGTTATGGACTGTAGCTTTTAGCTGTTACACTCATGTGGTGCTACAGAATCTACTTCAAAATGGTGGTATTGCCGTGTAATCAGCCTTATCTCAGGACTGTGTACTCTGACCCAGAGTAAACTGAAGGTTAAGTCCTCTAAAATACACCATGTTCTTTGTAGGTATACCAGGGACTGTTTAAATTCATTACGAAAGCCTTGACATGTGGTAGAAGCTATTGGAATTGCTTAACGCCGTATAAACCTGGCGTCTTGTGGATTTGCGAAGCAGAATAGCTCAGCCTTGCAGCAAATGGAATGTTTTGACATTTGAGGTATTCCTGACGGCTTAAGGAGTTGGATTGATGCGGCCACTATCGTTTTAATGCCGGACATTGAATGATTTGATAATTGATGCTTTGTACTTGAGTCTTGAAACTTGAGTGTGAGAGTGATTTTGTCTGCGGTCTTTTCACACATTGGAAGTTTAAAATCAGTCAAAAGGAATGAACACCACCGTCTTACAAGGGATTCTAGATGATCTTACCAATATTTCACTGCAAGAAGTATATTTTTGTAAGGAGTCCCTTTTTTAAAGCCAAAGAAAGTCTTCGTAGTTTCGGGGGTCTGACTTTGTAAATTGAACATATTGCTTGTCTGGCAAGAGATCAGACTCTGATCGATGACCTCCAGCTCTGACTGCTGGCGTTGGCCCATCTGGTTTTGTAGTTCTGTTGTGATTGGATTGATTGACCAAAGCTACTCATGTTTCATCACCTGCCCACACCGACTGTGTGTTTTGTGAAGGAGGGATGTCCCCACAGGGGAATAGTCTTCTGTTGAGTGCTAATCAAACAAAGGTGGGTGCTCTTACTTTGAAATGCACCCTTGCAGGCATGTTTACAACGCCTGGTCGTCTCCATTCCTGGGAGGCCATTACAGCCCTTCGGTCACATGGCAGGGGTGAACTGGGGACCTGAAATCGTATCTTCTTCAGCATGGGTTCCAGAGTGTTACCATTTGGAAACGCCACAATTTCTGTCAGCATGTAAACTGACAAAACATGTTTCTTGTGAAAACATCACCACCCTGCTCTGTGTATTGGTAGTATGTTTCCAGTCTGATGACTATTCAACAACAAATAGAGCGGTGGACCTTTGAGTTTGTTTGTGATGCTGACGTTCAGATGATCAACTGGAGGTTTTGTTCTTGTTGTTTCACATCATTTAACATCTTAGGAGGCATCAGGGTATAGCTAAATGGCAGCTCTTTCTATTGCCCAGACTAACAGAGCTTTCCCTTTTTGACAAACTGAGGTCAACCTGTCATAGTAAATGTCATGAGATTAATAAAAAGACACCAATTTGAGATTTCTGCAAGATTAATAATGTGTTTAAAGTTTCTACCTCCGTTTTTCTTCCATGGGTAATTCGGTGTAGTCCTGTTGTGGCGCCCCCATGTCTTCTCCAGTTATTGTTTTGCATCTCTTGATTGGACACAGCGGTTATGCACAGACTCTATAGTGAGCGTCTCCCCCCTCCTCTCTATCCCATAACTGCCCCTGTGCCGGTCTCATTACTAACAGGGTGGACTCAAGACGAAGCCCATTAGGGTCCGCCTCCTTGAGAGCAACACTGATGTGGCCATTTCCTTGATTGAAAGGAAGAGGGAGGCACGGCCGTGTCACGATAGGTCTTTGTTTGATCACTCCTGGCTGAATTAAGAGTTTATTCAATTGATGGCAGTATGACGAGCTGAGCTGCTGGTCTGCAGACGACGAGGATTTTCTAGGATGTGTGAGGCAAACGGGGATCGGGTCGTCAGATCAGAAGAAAGGCCTGCGGAGGTACAACAGAACCTTAACTGGAAGGTCCCTCGGAGTACACGTGTCCACCAAAGCCCCAAAACCCCTTTAGAATGAACCGTAGTCCAAATACAAACTTTAAACTAACAAGTTTCACGACATGCGTCATGTGGTTAAAGTCTAATAGATAAAAATGCTGAGAAAAGGAAGGATCCTCCTGGACGGAGGAGCAGCAGTTAGGGAACGATGAAGCTGATGTTTCACACATGAATGTCAGTCTTATCCTGAACTCTGGATTGATGCAGCTGAATCCACAAAATCATGTGAAGCTCAATTTACCAGAGAATGTCGGATCATCGTGTCGATTTATCGGGGAAATACTTTTTGCTCAGAAACTTATTCTTTAGCTTCATTTTAATTTTAGCACACTATTTAACGAAGCCCCTCCTCTTGTACGTCACTAATGATGTGATGCATTCTTTATAATAATAACAATTAAAACCTGAGATGTTGCTCTGTGTAGTTATAGTTGTGTGGTCAAAGTTGGGACTGGGTTTTGTTTAACCAGTGGATTGTTGCTGCTCTGCATGAAGACAGCAGTGTGGAAAAATGATATAGTATTATATCATATAAAGCTATTTTTAAGAAAATTGGTTCTACGAGTCAGAAAACATGCAAACTGGCACTAAGGTGTCGATGTTGAATCACATGTGAGTGAAGGATAAAGAGGGCGCAGTAATGTAACATGCAGCTCATCAGGCTGAGTACTGAACTAAGATAAGATAAGACTTTTATTACCCCAATAGGAATTCGCTCCACATTACCTGAGCAACACACAAGGAGATAAATTATTTACACAACACAGAGACAAGAGTATGGAAACATATGATGCCAGGAAGTATATACGATTCAAGTCCATTCTCTTTGGGGATTTGGTAGCGGCTGCGAGGAGAACGTTTTTATTCCACATGTAGAAACTGAACGGAGTCATTTATTCCAGCTCATAAGGAGATTACATGTTTCATTTTGGTTTTAAATTCATCTGTTAACCCTGGTTTTTAGGTGGTGTATGCACATTTAATGATTGACTATTTCCAAAGCTTCCTTCGGTATTTCACTTCTTTGAAAGCGAGGCACTTCCAGCCATCTTTGTGCGGTTTTCTTTGGGTCAGTGTGAGAAACCCGCGGTCCCTTTGTGTCTGACACTGAAGCCCAGCGAAGGATTCCAGTAGAGCTTCCTATCATTCAGGAGAAAACGGCTTCTGTCACTTGGGTCTCCTGCAGGGCCTTAAAGGTGGTTCCTTTGCTTTTCCGGCTCAAATAAAATTCATTTGTAAACACGGAAAGAAGAGCTGACATTCCTGTAAGGGCTGATGTTGAAACTTGGACCGAACATTTGAAAGAACCTGCGTTCTGTTTGTAGAAACTTCATTAACAGTCTCCGTGGTTTATTAAAAGGACTTGGACTTCGTGTTCTGGTGTGAGGCGAACGGGGCTGTTTTTGAAATGTAGAAGTATATACGGTCGTTGTGTACGCTGGCTGGCGGTTAGAGTTTGTACACTGAACTTGAGCCACATGACCCACAGATAAGGTTTCAGACTCGACCGGGGGGCTGGCATGTTCTTCTACGGGCTTCACCGCTGTTGACAGTCAAAGTTCACTCCTCCACGTTTGAGTCCAAGTTAAGGTCTTTGATAGAACAAATAATTATCCTTTTTTGTTGTTTTTCTTTCCCTCAACAATTCATTGGGTTCTGCTGGGGTGTTTGTCAGCATTCTATAAGAGGGGTTCTGGTGGGATTGATAGATGACGGAGTAAATACTGCTGCTTCAGGAGAGACGGACTCTCGCTGCTCCACTGCACTGTGTCGCTGCAGAACGGGCCCAACCGTTTCTGTGTGCCGTCTGCATTTGTTTTCAGAAAATGAACTTCCTCAACAGGCAGGAGGTGTTTCCTTCCCTCCCGGTACTCTGTTTGAAACGGTTAGGTGAATACTGAGTACTTCACAAACATGACTGGAGCAAAAACAACTGCTCCTTTGTGAGAGCGGAGCTCCGGTTGTAAGGCTTTGTGCAAGCTCCTGGCGCCGAGTGCAAGATTTTTATTAAAGTTTGACAGGAGAAATCATTCTGTAGATCTGTTTTAACAGTAGCCTGATTAGAATAAACGTTATGGGATGGCTTACTTGTTTTGACACATTGTGACTCGCCCATTAAAAGAAAGACTCGACGGTCTCGGTCCAGAACGGCACAATTTCTCCTTCCCGGCTCAATCCCTCTCTGCCTGATCCACATTATCAGAGCTCCAACCAGACGGGGTAGTCACCTAAATATCAGTTAGAGTGTCAAATAACAGCCCTCGCCGTGGGGCTTTGCAACACACCTATGTGTATCTTCTGCGGAGGTGTAACTGGTTTGTGTCGACCGCTTGATTTCTTGTCAGGAGGGTGTAGCAAGAGTAAGTCCATGAATCGAAGGCAGTTTAATAGTTTTCTGTTGTGAAATCTGCTGCACATATTTTTTTATTAAAAACGTGATACGCTGTTATGTTCCACTATGGAAGGAAAGCCTTATTGTTGCGTTGAAGGGGTGAAGTATGACTTAGTGCTACTGGGTCGGCAGTGCCATGACATCCAGGTCAGCAGTGGCCTTTCCCCCTGCTCTTTGTCGGACAGGTTTACGGAGAACAGCAGCAGACTGCTGTCCTCAGCATTTTCCGCCTGTATTGATCTCCCCACATTAGCTCTCCCTTCATGCACAGACATGGGCACAATTGCTTCCCTTACAACATTGGCTGCCGTGGCAACTGAGTGCTGATCATGAGAGTCGCTCCCGGGAAGCATCTCAAACCAGTACCTTTTCATTTTGATGTTGCCATCATCTCTTATGTCTGTATATATATGTGTGTGTGTGTGTGTGTGTGTGTGTGTGAGTAAATGTATGTTTTTCTTTTCTTTCTTTTTTTTTTTGACACATCCACAACTTGATTTGCCACTTTAAGCTATCTCCATATGTCTTTGTGTGTTTTTGAATGGGATAAGTGCTTAATGGGATAAAAGAGCAGTTTGAAGGGGGGCTGGGATGTGCCGTGGCACCTGCTAGCAGTGTCTGCCTGTTTGCACATGAATATGATGAGGCTGGCTATTTTAACTTGCAGATGAGCCGTCAGGTCAGCGCCATTGGAGCTTTGCTGTGTTTTCAAGTATGAGCTGCAGTCAACAGGCCAGCACCGCTTATTAACTCCCTTTCCCTTCTCCACTCTTTACACACTAGTGTCCCATTACTCAACGCATTCCTGGCCGCTTCTCTTTGATGCCTTTCACATAAGAGCAATGATAACTGCGATCATTGCAATAGCAGCGGTAATTGACCAGCTGCAGTCCCAGTAAAACACTTCCTGTGCTGCTCTCTCCGTGGTCCACGCTGCCTCTGTTGACATTCACATAACGGCCTTCTGGAGTAGCTTCTCAAAAGAGGATAAACGCCCCCTGGTTCCCTGGGGCCCAGATGAGACGTCAGACCCATGATGAAGGACTGAGGTGAAGCTCTCTTGTGCTGGAAGGTTAATCAGTGGTCTGACACTTGATGCAGGAGGAGAAGAAGAAGAAGTCTCCTTGCTTTTTCTCAGCCAACAAAAGGAGTCAAGTTAACGCTATTTGCTATTTTTTGTTAAATTTAATCTTAATCCTGTGTCAAATCTCTTTTTTTTTAATCATATTTTTGTTATTTTAAGCCAATTCAATTTTTTTCCAGATTTTAGTCAAAGACAACCAAAGTTATTTACTCTGTTCGTAGTCAGTGAGTGAGTGAAGTTTTGTTTGGAAGAGGCTAAAACTTCATCCTTTCACCGTAGACGGGAGACTTGAAAAGGGCTTGAGTGATTAAGAGGAGAGCCTTGCAGAAAGAGTCTCGTCTGATGTAAATGTAAGGAATACCTCCAAACATGGAGCCTGTTCTGATTTGCATACTTATTTTGAACCAGACCCAGGTCCGTGTCAGAAAGCCGGAAATCTTCCCATTTAAAGTTTGACAATGGGTTTCGATCTTTTCCTCCTCATGACATTTAACTGTCCATTCAGCACATAAGAACTGAACCTTTGAACCCAGTCATCCTGAAAGGAACCAGCTACTATATGGTTCCAGTGATCCAAGAGACCAATATGTGCATCAGGACCACTGCGGGCCTCATTGGCACACACTCAAACTCCTCGACAGAACCGGCAGGATGGGCCGGTGTCTGCCTGAGCGTTAGGGGCCAGAATCCTTCCTGTTTCTGCACACGCCATCCTGAACAGAATATCTGAAATACAACGTAGGAAAAAAAGGCCGATAAAATCGTCTCCTCCTATTTTCTGTGGATGTTTGTATTTTGTCAGATTTTTTTCATCAGCGGTACTGATTATGATCTAATTGGTCAAATTACATAGATGTCATCTCGTCATCATCACAAAAAAACAGCCTCATAGTTTGAGTTATTGAAGTTATGGTGTTAAAAGACCTTCACGGCCCGTTGAATGAGAAGATAACAGCAGCCATGGTTTGCTCTTGACTCTGGATCCAGGGTCACACCTTCTAATCAAATACTGACCCGATGCCATCAGGACCACCCCTGTGTCGTCTGGTGTTTGACTGTAGCCTTCTTGTTTCTGTGTGTTGGGAGCACACCGATGGATCTACCCGACCTAAGCCCACAAAGAACAGCCTAACCTTAAGATCCTTGGAACAGATCTTGGATCTTTATTAGATGGCGTTCTCACACATCCTCTCTTCGCCTTGACACGAGCGTTGACCCTCAGCACAGATCCAGCCCTACTTGCACCTACAGCTCACGCTCACGCTTTTCCTGAATGTGACGCGGTTCTTTGGAGACTAAAGGTTATCTTGCTGCCTGTGAGTTCATTCAGAATAGGATCCTGTCACGTCCAGGGACATCTTCTGTGTTTGACTCTCTACAGCAGAGATATTCTTTTAACACAAATGTGCGGCTCTCTCGCTGCCTGACTTAACCGATTGCTCTACTTTACTGAGAGCTGTGATTCATCTCAGACTTGTAAAGCTACCAACCTGCACCGCTACCTCACCGCTACCTCACCGCCACTGAGCTCTCTCTGTGGCTGTTTCTGTCCCTTCGCTCATTCCCGCTGTGTTATGACGGAATATTTTACTGTTGTTAAGTCGTTGAGTGTGTTTCGCTTATTCCCGTGGCCTAGAAAGCTCTCTGACTTACTTTCCCTTTCGGCAATCAGTTGAAGAAGTAGGAAATGTGAAATAAGAAGCAGAGAGCACAGCACTGGAGGGGCGAGTTCAGCCCCAGATGTAGCCGACATGAAGTCACCTATGGAGCAGACAGGATGTTCGATTGTTACAGACGTTAGAACAACTCACACAAATCCCATTTAAGGTGGAATAAATAATGCCCACACATTTTTAAGTCACTCCAAGCTACATATGGGATATATCTGCCATACGTTTATGCCCTCATTCAGAGGATATTTTGTAAATGCACTAATGCCTCCTCCTTCCACTCATCCAAGCTGGCCAGCTTTGACAAAGTTGATTTGATGTGTGTGTAAGTGTTTGCTGTGTGTGTGTGTGTGTGTGTGTGTGTGCGCGTGCGCACGCTCCCTCCCTCCCTCCCTCTGCTGTCTCACCCATTTTGCAAACCCTCACGTTTGACCCAATTCTTTTCCTATCACAGAAACAGGGAGATATCCATACTCTCCGCTCACTGCGAGCCGTTACACCTACAAACTCTATTCCCATTCCCATCTGGATTCAGAACTTTCTAGAACACTCCGGACCAGAACATCTTGCCTCCATCCATGGGTGCAACAAAAACATTTGATCCATGGAGCGGCCGCTGTGAGCCAGCATGGATTACTGATTATCGTATTGTATCTGTAAATCTTGCCTGTGGGATTTCTTCTCTTAATAAAAGGGATGGCAGGTTGTCATGGCGACACACAGTAAAGCTTGTTGTTGTGAGCCGAGCCAATGATTGATGTCTCGTGTGATCTGGCCCTCATCAGGCGGAACCATAGCTTGAATTTCCTGGTAATCTGGATTTGCTTCTTTCTTTTTTTTAATTTAACTTAACTCTACTCTGTTAAATTATGATGCATTTAGATTTAATAAAAAAGTTGATCATTGTTGTTGCACATGATTTCGATTACGGGCAATTATTCCCCTGATTCCCTGAAGAGAGTATCACATTTATTACCGTACTTGAGGGAATTTATTAATCAGATCAGGCAGATCAGTGTCTAAGAGCCATCCACTATGTAAGATGGAGGCCTTCCTCTTATTCCTGCTGTCACCGGCTGGCCTCTTGCTCATTTACACATAACGAGCGCCGGGTTCTTGTCTAAAAGACGGTGGGTGTTGAAGAGTGGAGCCTTAAAGCGGTTCAGTTTCTTGAGAGGACCTCCTCGATGGTACTCTGCTGGAGTGAAGGGGGGAGGAGCAGAGAGCCTCTCTGGCCTCACTAAGCGTGGAGGAGTAGGGCAGCGAGAGGACAGGGGAGGGTGAAGGGGGCAGACACGCTGGTTAGGGGTGTACCCCCAGGGGAAAGCAAAGAAGACGAGGCCAATGCTCAGAAGAGCACATCATTCAGTCGTGTCGCATCACGATGGTTCACTCTGTCGACGTTGTTTTGGAATCAGTTTGTCACCAAATCTGTGATTTTTGTGTATGTGTACGCTGTTCATCGACGACCTCTTCTCTTCTCTCCCTCTCCAGACCTCTTCGATTTAATGGGTCCAATCATTGGGATGTCACCAGATAAGAAAACGGAAATTCCGGGTATGCAAGAGGAGCGAACGGGCCTCAGAGGTGTTTGTGGCGTGGGAACGCTGCCCGAGGCGGAGTGTGCCTCCAGTCCGCTGGCGACCTGCGTGGATCGCACTGGAGCCAGTGAGGATGAAGAGCTCACCAACCTCAACTGGCTGCATGAAAACCTGCTACAGAACTTCACTCTCGGGGGTCCGGAGGCCCAGCCAAGCAGCAGCCCTCTTTTTGACATAGAGGGCGACTACAGGTCGAACCAGGGCCCGTCATCCTCTTCATCTTTGTCACACATCAGGAGCCGGGAGCGGGACTCCTTCAAGTCGAAGCCCCCTTTCTCGTTCTCCCTCCTCATCTACATGGCCATCGAGCAGTCTCCCAGCAAGTCTTTGCCTGTTAAAGAAATCTACGGCTGGATTCTCGAGCACTTCCCTTACTTCTCCAACGCTCCCACTGGCTGGAAGAACTCGGTCCGTCACAACCTTTCCCTCAACAAATGTTTCCGCAAGGTCGAAAGGAGTTTGGGAAAGGTACGTTTGAGAATTGGCATCCTCATTTCCATGCACGGATTTAAACATAGATAACGGGCCAAAACGGACCTGCTTTGTTTAGCAACACACACTTTGTTAGGAATGTGCAGTGTGAGTCTGCAGTGTGTGTCTGCAGTGTGTGTCTGCAGTGTGTGTCTGCAGTGTGGGTCTGCAGTGTGGGTCTGCAGTGTGGGTCTGCAGTGTGGGTCTGCAGTGTGTGTCTGCAGCGTGTGTCTGCAGCGTGTGTCTGCAGTGTGGGTCTGCAGCGTGTGTCTGCAGCGTGTGTCTGCAGTGTGTGTCTGCAGCGTGTGTCTGCAGTGTGGCCCACGTGACGGGGCTCTCATACAGCTGCATGGACCTCTGACTCTGCAGCGATAAGGCTGGTGTCGGGACAAGGTCACGGATCCTCCTTCAGAGGAAGTGCAAACGCAGCACAGTGAGATTATCTCCTGGAACAATGTAAGGTAGATCGACGGTTCGGTTCGGACCGGCCCGACACAACCTACAAGAATAGAGAGGATGGGACAAAAATTTCACAGGTTTTTAGACGGGATTTTAGCCGCTCGGTCCTGCATTTGGTGCTTATTTGTATTTATGTTGTATTTCGGGGAGAAAGTAGATAAAGGAGAGAACCTTTAGATGCAGCTGCTGGAGACGCGAGGATGAACACAGACGCCCGTATGCCGACACAGACGTTCTTGTGAAATGAAACTAGTGAAATCTTCAATGCAACATTGTGCAATTTAGTTCAGAAGGTTTGTCCTTCTAAACTGAATGTTGGGAAACATAGAGAGGAACAGAATGTACAGAAATGAGCTGGAGAGTAAAGTCCTTCTTTTAAACATTATAGATTTCAAATTCCCCTAACCTAAAAATGATGAGGGGATAATAATAATAATAATAATAATAATAATAATACATTTAATTTATAATAGTCTGACCGACTGTTATAGTTTTTAGTCCAAAAACAAATCAATACCCGCATCTTCAAAGTTTACACATATATTAACTGCAATTAGTAATTGTGCCCTTTTAATATTTTGTGTTTTATATTCATTTTATGATGGGCAGCTTTTCCCCTAGAAACTTTTTAGCTACAGTGCCAAGAACCAACAGAGGAACAGAGAGAAGTTTTTGGTCAAAGTGATGACAAGTAGAGGAAGACTTAATCAACAGCATTTAATGCACATGATCACACTTCACTGGAAGAACTGAGAGCAAATATAAGACATTTATTAGGTTAGTTAAGGTTACATGGAAAAGGAGTAGCTCAAAACATAAAATAAATAAGATCTATTCCACATAAAACATTCTCTCAATTTCTAAAAGTATAATAAAGTCACGTGACTGTTTAAACTACTCAGTTGTACAAAGTAAAAAGTTTTCACGTTATGAGAACAGTGTGTTCCTGTTGCTGCATTTTGTCTTCCTCCATGCTCATTTATTGAAATGTTCTCCTTATAGCCTGTTCCCATTTTCACCTAAAAGTCAAGACTTGTCTCTGTATGCTAAATTCTTACACTTAAAGATAAACTTAAGTTCTGAAAGCGTCCCCTGTGGGTGATCCTGTACATGGAGGAGAAACCTCACAGACGCTCAGCTGATCTGTTAGCGTTGATCTAGATAAGGTTCCATTACCCTCTTCTTCTTGGTATTTTCAGCTGTTCCCTTTCGGGGTCTCCACAGAGGATCCCCTGTTTCCATCCGTAGGCCAGAACCCTGCTGACCAAACCGATCTAGTTTGGAAATCTGTTTTGTGTTCCGCATATGGATCTGGCATAGGTTTTACGCCGGATGCCATTCCTGACGCAACCGTCCCCATTTATCTGGGCTAGGGACCGGCACTAGGGGTACATGGGCTTGTGACCCCTTTGGGGCCGGGTTATGGTTCCTTCGTATATCCTTACATCACACAGCAGCATTTATGCAAATAGTTCCTGTCAGATAAATGCTGGACCTCACACCTGATTTGCGCTTGAACAGAGTAATTTCTCAGCTCCACATAACTTTTATGCAGCCCGAGGCAAACCATGCGCTCTCAAACAACCTTGCTTCCTCATGTTAGGGTCACGGCGGAGCAGCTTAATCCAGCTCTCTGGTTGGCTGTGCATTATGTCAGTTATCCAATACCTTGACAGTCACGGGTTTGTTGTTTGGTACTTCTCATAACGTCGCCTGTTGTTGGCCTGGCAGGGGTTTTCATTGACCCGGCGACCCAATAGGCCTCTACAACACCAGGGGTAACCTTGAAGTATGGGTTCCATGTTTGGGTGATCCTGAGCGGTGGTCATCTTGTCTGAAAAACCATATACTGTTCCTTCCTCTACAAATTAAGTTTTTCTAATTTTCCATGGAATGATGATTTTAAGGTTTGTCATCTTCTCCATAGTATTTATCCAAAACAGGATAACTCCAGGCTCATAGGGAGTGAAGGACATGCCGGTACTGATTCCTACTACGACCTCAGCATCAACTCATCATTGCGGCTAATATGCTTCATCAACACTGGGGTTGAGTGGTCTGTTCAGATTTGATTGACAGCTGCTTCACGAGCAAACACCAAAGCTGTCATCAGGAGAACAGTCCAGTTACCAAAACTGTTCAGGATTTTAGAGAAAGTCAATTATAGGATGCTAATCATGTAGTGAATGTGTAAATAGTTAAATAAAATATAAATAGTTTGGCTTCCTTCATTATATCTCAGATCTTAGCTGAAGGCAGGAGTATCGCGATCAGACCTGAGTTTATTATCATTATTATGTTGCCATCCCAACCCAAGGAGTAACATGATGGACGCCATATTGAGCTCCAGTATGAGTTCAGACTTGTGGCTGGTAGGGCTCAATGTGCCAAGGCTGTGTCTGGCTAATTCCTTGTGTTTTCCCACCACGGGGACGGGATCGTGGGTAGAACTCAGCAAGTAGCAACAAGAGGCGCAGGCCGCTCAGCATGCAGGTGCTCAGCGTGAGCCGCTCGTCTGCTGGG
Organism: Lophius piscatorius; assembly: GCA_009660295.1. Taxonomy (NCBI): domain Eukaryota; kingdom Metazoa; phylum Chordata; class Actinopteri; order Lophiiformes; family Lophiidae; genus Lophius; species Lophius piscatorius. The sequence goes on from VRLP01001459.1 coordinate 63,592, forward strand.
AGACCACTAGCAGTGTCACATGGCGCTGGCTGGTGGTTTCCGTTGCTATGGAGACATTTCCTTCTTCCTGCACCAGGGCTGGTTGGTAATCTGAGTCAAGGTTACACTCCTCCCTCCCCCCCAAAGGCTGGGCAATACACCACCATTCGATAAAGTGACAGTTAACACACTCCTGCACACATCCCCAACAGATAAACGCTCCCCTCACAGCTCTGTGCAGAACTCACTTCCTCCTTTTGTCCAGCCGACAGAGGAATTCTTACTAATGCATGTTCTATTTCCAACCATGTTGTCTACGATGAAGTGCAGCTCTAAGAATTGTTGCTTGAAAGTCTCTTCTTTTTGCAGTAATGACCTCTGATGCATCACGATGCGGTCTGCAGAGCAGTGTTGGTCAGGTCGTAAACTAGTCTCCTACAGTCAGGCCTTCAGTATCTCTGGCAGAAACCACTACCATTCTGGTCCAGGAAATCTCCCTACCAGCCACATTCTCCTGCACAGCGCCGTGGCCAGGATGGTGTCCCTGCAAACTGTATAAGAGAGAACTTATGCAAAAGTAAAGCGTAGGTGATGGCAGGGAGCTCGGTCTGGTCTGTCCAATAATGACCAGTGAAGGCGTTGTAGACAGCTGAATGTGTTTGGTTTGAATTTGTGCATGTCTGTGGAGAAATGACGGACATGAAGCTGTACCAACACTCGTCTGGGGCAGGTACCCACAAGTCAAGCAAGGACTAGATCCACAGACCACAGCTGAGAGAACGACGGTCTCTGCTCTGGCTGCTTTTTATTGACCAGGATAGAAGAGAACTAGAGCAGGACTTCTTACGGATGTATCAACATCAACCTAAAGGGATTGATGGACATTCTCTGTGTGCTACTCTTGACATACAGATGAGCCGTAGGATGGAGATTGACAGCTTTGAGGTTTGTGTTTACCTCCACTGTGTTTGTTTTTCTTTGTCTTTTAGGAGGATGACAGAAATAAACTACTTTATGGAGTTGGATGAAAGTTGTTGAGAGATATGGGGTTGTTGGAAATAAAACATGAAATATAGGCCAATTTCATGAATATTTGATTATTTCCTCTACGTTTTAGATTAGACAATATTAAACCGTTTCCATCGTTACGTAAAACCACCAAAGTTATTTCAATGAAACTTGGGTCTCGGGTCAAGTAGCCCACGCAGACTTGTAGGACTGTTTGGCTTCGGTGAAGAGATTTACTCTTCTGAGGGCCGATCTAGTTGATGGGAAAGTAATGACTAACATCATTTCAACATCAAGGTAGTTAGCGAGGCTGTGTTAAGCTGTAAACTTAGCAGAATCATCATCCGAAGAAAGATTAAAGCAGAAAGTCTTCATCACGTGCTTCACCCTGAAAACCCAGATCCAGATCGTGGTCAGTGACTTCCTGCTTTGGTCCATCAGGGCTCCCGTCATGTTGGATGTGTTTGTAGAGTTCATCATTTCTTACTTTTTTCTCTGAGCGTTTTACAGACAACAAACTCTCTGCTGTGGGCTGGTTCAGTAAATGTGCTCGTCAGGTGCGACGCTGGGCTCGCACAGACCAGGAAGTATTCTGTTCCACGGTTTACCTGCAAGGCTTGTTCTACCTCCGGGCAACAGAATGACGTTTCAGTCTGATGGGGCGCACAGGTGTTTATAAGTAACATTTTTCATGTGGACTACGCTTCTAACCCGACTCTAATGTGAATAAAGGGCTCCAGGTGGGCAAACCCACCTATTGTCACAAATTCCTCTTCTGTCTCCGTGTTTGTTGCATTTGGATTGTTTTACTCATCACTGCCTCCTTGTGGAGGTGAAAACTAGGCTGGCTGGAAGAGACACCGATGTTCGGACGTGGCTCCAGTGCCTCTAGACATAATGATATGGCTGTACTCTTTGGAAGTGGAAACAAAAGCAACTGGACTTCTGTTTAGACTTTTCACCTGTTACCTTAGAGGCTTCCTCGGCTCTAACTGACTGGTGGGGGTCAGGGGTCGGGGTCAGGTGTTTGATGCAGAGAAGGTCGCCGGGTTATAAGTTTACAGTTGACCACGCGTCACAGTCTGGGTGGGTGTGAGGTCTTGATTATCTGCTGGGTCATCAGCGAATCACAATCATTGGGTGACCCAGCGGGAAACCTATCAAACATCTTCAGGTCTAAAGAGAATCCTTAACAAAGGTCCATGTTGCTGAAGTTCTGGATGGATTTATAAGTAAGAAAATGTATTCATGTCCAACAAATCTTTACTCAAATGTGCACAACAGATTACAAATCTGTGCACGGGTTTAGTCAACCGTAACAGTAAACAGCGTTGTGTCATCGGTACCATCCTGGATCTAGTTCTGCTGGTCCTCGATCGGGTAGTAGAGTGTAAAAAAACAAAACATGGAAAGGATTTTGGACATTATTCAAAGCCACAGAAATGGTGGTCCTTTTCTTTTGAAGGGCCCAGGTGGTGTCAGTGAATCCTCCAAGGCGCTGAGTGGAGTTTTTGACCATCGGTAATGTGGAGATTTTTACAAGTTGACACTTACAGCGACGGGGAAAAATGAGACACGCTGATGGATGTGTGGAGAAAAGACCCAAGACTTAAAAGAGTAGAAATGCTGATTTGTGAATGTAGTAAAAAACTGAATGAAATATGTCTGAGAAGCTTCAAGGATAAAAGGATAAACACGAGGAACTCTAGTGAGAAACACATTTAAATTGAATGAAGTTTAAATTCGTCACGTCTGTGGAAGCCTTCAGCGGTATCAGACTTCCTCTGCTTGTTACCACAGGTGTCTCTCAAACGTTCAAACGTAGTGGACGTCTGACTGTCCTGCTCTGTCCCACAGGCCAGTGGAAAAGGTTCTCTATGGTGTGTTGACCCGGAGTACCGGCCCAACCTGATCCAAGCCCTTAAGAAGCAGCACTTCCCCGCCACACATGCCTTCTGCACACAACCCGCTTCCCCACCCAGGTAAGCCCTCTTCAGCCGACGTACACATACATGACATACATGAGATATATGTCACATGTCAATCATGTCATACATGTCATACATGTCATGTATGACATCTATGACATGTGATATATGTCACGTATGTCATGTCATACATGTCATGATTGACATGTATGACATATGACATATACATGTGCTGTTGTGTCAGTGAGTCTGTTTTAATATGTTATATGATCTCAGTTTTACTGTTTGGTCCAGGACTCAGATATTCAATGACTGAATATCTTTGAGTTATTCAGATTTATTACTTATGTATTGAGTTTTCATTCGACACGATTAGATTATTGAGTTATTCAGATGTTTTTTGAGGAACAGAGAAACCAGACTATTATCCCTTCTTCTTTTTTAAAAACCAATGAATGGATGATCAGCGTTTACATTATATGTGGACCACATGTTTGATTTGGTAGAGCTCAGATTTATAACTCAGTTCTTTTCAAAGAACTAAAGGGGCAATTTACATCTCATTTAAAGAAAAATGTTAATCTGACCCGCCATGTCTTGTCTTACCTCCCGCAGTGCCTCCTCACCCCCTCGCCATCTCCTACTACAAGGCTGCTCATTCAAAGGTGAGGCGGAGTGGGCGTCGCCTCTCGGCCCTCTCTGTTTGCATGGTCTCATTAAAAGCTTCCTGTCCAGCCAGAATCTGCAGACGTGAAAGAAACTCCAACCTGTGCATCGTTTGCACGTTCTTTGTTTGTCCTTTGTTTGTTTGTTCAGTATTTTGATTTTTGATTTTTTTTTACCTATTTGTACATTTCAGTCCGAGAACATTCAGCATCACTTTGCTTTTGTTTCTCAACTCTTGGTTTGGCGTGCTGCTGTGAAGTCATTGATGCCTCATGTAACCATAATCTGGAGAGCTCCCAGTCATTGTCGTAGCCTCCCCCCCCGCCTCTTGGATTTGTAACCTTGACGACAGGCAGAGGTTCTGCTGGTGCAGAGTGTCGGGCGCTCACTCTCACCGTGGTCATTAATAATTGAGAACCCCAAAAGTGAACTATGAGGCTTTCAGACGCCGTCGGCTAAAAAAAAATTTGGATGCATTCTAAATTCAGGTTATCCTGTTTTGATTCGGCACATCCGACCCGCTCGCTCGGTTCTGATCGGGCCACCGTGCCTCTGGCTGAAATGAGTGGAAGCAGCCAGTCATAGTAGAGTTGCCGTGCTGCCATGCTTTCACACCGTAGGACTGACCACCATGCATGTTCTCTCCTCTTCCAGAGTCTGACATTGATGCTGCCACTGCCATGATGCTCTTAAACTCTGCCCCCGGGCACCACGCTGACCCATGTAAGAGAGTCCACCAGCAGCCATTCTTTCACCTGCTCCTCCAGCCCTCTCTCTCCTACCCACACATACCATTCTGCCATTGCTTAGATCTTCTGTCATGAATGTGCTTTTATTTGGGATGTGTGTCCGTCGCTCGCCGAAGAAACACGTCGGTTCTTCCGCGAGAACGGTTTCAAGAACCACTCTTGAAACCTGTTCTTCACTGTTTGTACATTTTCAAGAACTTTGTGTAATACTTGAACAATATTTCAATAACGTATGAAAGCAGTCTTTAAACTCTAGGAAATACTAGAGGCAATAGGTGGCCTGCTGATCTCACTGGAGATCACTGGTGAAGAAGGGGAGAAGATTCTTCCTGCACTCGTGACAACGCAGATGCATCTTTTAAAACACACACACACACACACACACACACACACACACACACACACACCTGTGCTCCTTTACTCCACGTAGACACTCGTAGACTCAAAAGTTTCTACCATTAAGAACTGACACTAGAGGAGGATGTGATGGCGTGTGGAGTAAGTACAAGAAGGCGGAGTCTGTGGACAACATGACATGTGACCAGAGGTTGTTTTTTTTTTTTACCTCCTTCTTCTCCGTCGGGTCCGTAAACGTTTGTACCGTCTCCTTTAAATTATGGCCGAGTATTTGATGCTTGCTTGTTTCAAAAATAAACCTAAACGTAACAACAGCAACATTATTATTGTTGCCAGGCAACCAGTGGTGACTGTAGCCAGCGGTCTAACTCTCTGATAGACAGCAAATCATTGATTTAATTGATTATAGATTTCTTCTTTTTAGAATATTACACAGAATCTTTCTCCCACTTTCTTGATCCTTAATTTCCTTAGGTTGCTGCATGAATTAAAAAAAGTTACTTGCTGTATTTGCTTCTTTTCACATTTGATTATAATTATTAAGTCCCTAATAATTAATACCGTTTACATCACTTGTAACTTTGCTTTAACTCGCATGCATAGAGAAATTCTAAATTCAGGTAAACGATCTTGAGGAACTCTGTTCGATATTATGGGTATAAATTAAAACAAGCTCCGGCGATTTATCGCGTCTCCGTTTCTGCATTCTTTTTCTTCCAACAACAAACGGAAACAAAAGCCGGTTTGCTCTGAGGTTTCATCAGGGTTCGTAGAATCGCTCTCAACCTACGTGAAACCAGCCGGTACTTTTCCTGACACACCGGAGACAGTAAGGTCTTCTTCTACGTTTCGATGTCTTCTCCTCTCACTTTCTATCCCTCGCTCTCTGCAGGCAATTCTGACGGCCCGCTGGATCTCTCCCAACCGGACTCCGTCCAGGTGAGCAGCGATCCAAAGCAGGACCACAACTACAGCAGCGTAGCCCTGCAACGCTGCTCCTCCCCTTCCTCCTCCTCGTCCCTGTCCTCCCTGGACGAAGGAGGCTGCGACGGAAGGCAGTCCCGCCGCGCCGGCAGCGAGGGCTTCCACAGCGATGAGGACTCTGACCTCTGGGACGAGAGTGGCGTCCATCAGACATCTCGACGTCCACCCGCTATCAAGTGGCCCGTCAGTAAAAGGCCACGGCGTGAGCTGAAGCCGGAGCTGGACGAGGAGCTGAAGGAGGCGGCCGGCTCCTTGCTGCACCTCGCCGGTATACGCAGCTGCTTGGAGGGCAACAAACGCATCAAGAGCACAAAACTTAGCCGGAAATGAAGATTTCTCTTCCCCGCATCAGACTCCGGACCCTGTGAACCATAAACCTCTGACCCCTGATCTTGTGCCCCAGTGTGCCTCCTTCTCCTTATCTGATCGTTCATTGGCCATTTCAAGCCTTTTTTTGTTTGGGAGTGTCTTCCTCCAACAAAAAAACAACAACAACAACTAAAAACAAATGGCAATAGCATCGTTCACCAAGGAGAACAAAGCCATATAGAGACTTTTGTAATGTGGGGGTATCTGCTGGGCGCGGGACTTTTGGGCTGTGGAGAACCATTATGAAACCTATCCAAAAACCACCTGCCTGCCCCTCCTGGACCAGAAGACTCGCCATTCAGGCGTTTTCCTCCGAGGGACAAAGCGGGAAAAGGTGAAGGTTGAATAAGTCAAAGCGTTGCATGCTTCCTCCTCTAAAGTGTATTCTCTTCCAAGTGAAACTATTTATGAAGCCAACGGGTGCATGTTTGTAACAGACATAGTTTATCCTCCCGCTGTAATCACCCCCTCCTTCTTTTCTGCTCCACAAAAAAGACAACATTCTTTTAATCTCGCTCTAGGAATCCTCTTGTAAGAGAGATGCAATAATTAATCCACAACCTTAACCTTTTGACATTATTTTGAGGGGGAATGTTTGGAGTGGAGTATTCTGGGCAGACTTTACGCCGAGGAGGATGAATGGAGCGGCGCCTCGCTCTCGTCCTGCTCTACGCTTTATGAGCGTGGAAGAAGTATTCCTCTGCCACTGCCAAATCCAGCTCTTAGGTTAGCTCTTCTACTTAATTCAGTGGAGCCCTACCTACATCCACCTCTCCGCCCGTCGACCCCTTCCACTCATTCACCCCACACACGCGTCATACACTCACGTGTTTGGCGATACTGTGACGGCCTATGCAAAACGGATATCGGCCGTGAACGGCCGGATGTTCGGCGTGCGCTCGTAGGCCATCCTCGTTAGGTTTTTACCAGGTTTGTGTTTGTTTTTCCATCGTGAATGTTGACCTCAGCCTGAAGAGGAGACGACCCTCGCCAGAGAGAGGAGTTAGAACGGTGAAAAAGTCGTCGCACTAAACCGATGAATGCGACGGGTGTAAAGACGCGCTCACATCCTTGCTCTGCTGTACTTGAGGGGGGATGGATCTCTGGGGCCTCTGGTCCCTGAATGCAGAAGGACGAGTGCCGGGAAAAGGACCACCGCCATTATTTGAGTTTGCAGTTCATACCTCCGTGCGTTCTTGTGTTTTGAAATACGTACTCTTCAACATTTGGGAAACGGTTCAGCCAATTGTCTGCCGGCTGATCCGAGTTCATTCACAACTGGAGGGAGAGTGGATCTGCGGTCTCGTCCGGCTCCGTGTGCCGTAAGACCCGTGCTGCTGTCATGTGGCGCCCTCAGCTACACGAGTGTCGTGTCCTTGCTCTTCCTCACAGAACAAAATGAGGAAGTGCGCGCTCTCTGTCCGTTGACTCACTCAGAGGGAAGTCGTGAGCCTCTGGTGTGAAAAAGACACAATATCTTCTTAGAGCTGCATCCTCACAGAGGTCGCATGGAAGCACACAAGGTCACATCATTCTCCCGTGTGACGGCTGGTATGACGAACTGGATCGGTGCCAAACCTTTTCTTGTGCCACTGATGTAAAACTGCACTGGTCCCTATCAGTCTCCCCCCCCCCCCGCCACCACAGTGTAGTTTGGAGTCGGGGGCAGCAATGCCCCCTTCTGTGAACCATCAGGAAATGGGAGAGGACTCGTCGGCGGTGACTTAAACAATCTTTTGGTTTATTTCTGTTGCTTTAGAGTGGGAATTGTTTTGAGCGGAGAAAAGCTGCAGCTCTCAGAAGTAATACTTGCATACACTGGTCTTATTTAGCTGTGAAAAAAAGAACAAATTATTGTTCACCAATCATCTCCTTATTTATGATATTAATTTATGGGATTATTAAATACTATCAGACACTAGTCACCTGGAAACCAATGACTAGGAACATGATTTTTTGTTTTTCTCCTTGAACTCCTCTTAGTATTTACATTTTCTCCTTTTTATTTTACAGCAATATACATGTTTCCTCTCTTTCACTATGTGATAGTGATTAAGTATTTTTGCCAATAACTGTTTGTTTTTTTTCTTTAAAAATGACTGCCAGGTTTTCTTGATGTTTTGTTTTGCTGTTGTTGGACTGGGAAGAAGATACTTAATTAACACTGATTGTCAAAACTTTAGTTGCCAAATTCATGACCCGCGTTCTCCTCTTTGAAGGCGGATGAATCATTTTACATTTGTCTCATGTTTGTGTCTAGATAAAATAAAGAAGTAGAAACAGATGGAGGATTAGTGCTCGGATCCTGCCACAGACTAGAGTCTTCAAAGAAATACTGCCACTCATAACTAATGCTTCCAGGTAGTGTTATGGGGAAGGAGGTCTGGAGACCGGACCGGACCAGCTCGCCCCCCCAGGCTGCTGCTCCGTAGCTTCAGACCTACGATTAAGGAAACTTACAAATGCAGAGAGACATGTGAGGGAGAATATCACTCCTTCTTTTTGTAGCACTCGCAGAAGAAAAAAAGCGTTTTGTTCCGGAAGTGAGGCTGAGCCGGTGAGTGGATGCGTGGATCCGTGGATCCGTGGATGCGTTGATCCGTGGATGCGTTGATCCGTGGATGCGTGGATCCGTGGATGCGTTGATCCCTGGATCCGTGGATGAGCTACCTGAACGTTAACTCAGAACCCAGTCGCTTCATCGCTCAACATCTATAATTGAATATTGTTTCTGTGCAAACTTTGTCGCAGTTCCTTTGGGTATGTTGAACATTTTGTTGCATTTGACAAAATTGCCAACCCAGTATCATTTTGTCATGTCTACTAGATCCACGTTTTCGGTTTTTGTATGCTAACCTCTGTTGATAAAATGTTAATAAGATTTATTTTCGCCAAAGATATGCAATTGCATTATATATGGTATTACAAAATATTAATAAAACCCTGTTCTTGTTATCTCTCTGAGCAACCTTTTATCAGACACCTTTCCTCCGCCGTCACTGTCCAGTGGCGGCTGACACCAGTGAGGGCTTGGATCAACATGGCCGCCTGCTGTGACGGCCACGTGATCCAAATCCCATCAAATAACAGTCAGTTCTTCAGAGGAGTTACTTCTCTGTTTTCACACAACCGCTTCACAGCTGGAAAATCTTTCCCACCAGCAGTTGGGATCTGCTGCGACGTCAGGAGCTGTGCTCAGCGCCCCGTGTGGCGGCTCCAGCACACTGTCCGTTTTTCTTCCGCGCGTCTTCAGAACGCACCATCATAGACTGCCAGAGCTGCACCTCGTGGTAATGTAAATTCCGGGGCTGTGCCAGCGATGGATGCATCATGAGATGTCCGAAACGGCACTCTCCGCTGTAAGTTAATTAGTCATGGAGGACTGTGGGATGAAAAGTGTGACCCCGAACAAGGCCTCGTCTGACTCGCCTCAGGCCCACAGCCACAGCTCTATTGTTCAATGGAGTCTTGTGTGTGGACTGGGAGAGGGGGCTTCTCCCTACTGACTGCCTCAATTCAGCTGGAAATCAGAGCATCCCCCTCCTCACAGACACACACACACACACACACACACACACAGACCTAGCAACCACGCCACGCTGACAGTTGCCAAGCAACCAGACAATGCTGGAGCCACTGGCGGTGGTGCTTGTGTATGTTAGAGAGTTTATGTTTTGCTTGTATGCGTTTACGAGGAGTGTAGAGACATCAGCAGGAGAAAACCTTTGTTTGGTTCAGAAATATCATGCAGGCAAACCCTCTCTGGGATTGTTGCACGTAACAAATGAAACAGCTGATCCAATAAAAACTCAAAGAGAAAGGAGACAGACTGGTGAAAATATGGGAGATTATTATGGATTAGGTGACATTAATGGTGCAGGATTTGAGCAGTGATGGCGGCATTAGTGACATGTCATTTCACTTCTGGTCCAAAGGAGGTCATGTGAGGTTTAGAGGGAAATCACTATCCTTCACAATGCTCTAACCCACTTGTGATTTCGGACCTTGTTTTCTTCATGTAGTCCAGAAAATGCAGTAAATAATTGATCTGTGATGTCACAGCATTCATTCAGAGTTTTCCCCAAACTCTTACCTACAGCAAGGAAGCATTTCTTTTAGTATGATAAAGGGATAAATATAATAACCGAACTCCTCAAAATTAAATATCTGGTTGTGTCCACAGGTTTTTCATATAAAAGCTCCCCCTAGTGAGAAAAACATGAACTATTAGAGTTAAATATGTTTAAACAAAATTTGAACAAAAGTTATGAAGTTATGTCCAAATAGAAGTTATTTTGTAAAAAGCTCCCCCTAGTGAGTACAATATGAACTATTAGAGTAAAACAAGACTAATGAAAGATAGTTCTACTCGAATCGAATCATTTAAACCCAATTTGGACTAAATTGGACGAATTTTGAGAATTTTTCCCCCGAAAACATTTGGAGATAACGCACACCCTAATGTCAGAAATATACAACCGACCTTTCCCAAAGTCAATCCAGTTCTTCCTCACACTAAGATCCACGAGGGTAAAAAAATTATCCAAGAAATATTTTTTGAGTTCTGCCTGAAAAGAGTGTTTTTGTAAAAACTTCCCCCAGCGAGTTGAAAATGAACCGCTAGAGTAAAATATTATATTTATATTATAGATCTCCTTATATACAAATGATTTTTCTCAAAACCAATCCAGTTCTTCCTGGAACTAAGGTCTGTTATTAGTATTATGTGGGTAAAGAGTTGATTAAGAGACATAGATGTACTCTTTATTAACTCTTTGCATGAACTAATATCAGTTTAATTTGAAAAGCTCAATCTCACAGAATTAAAATTTATTCTAGAGTCAAAAAAACATTGTGGTGACTTATTTTAGCAGTAGACTCCTTGAGTTGTTTTTTTGTTTCTGTTAGGGCTTTCATTTACATAAAGACACCATGTTAGAACTCCTGGATGTAAACCACTGATGACCTAAAAGCACAAGAAAAAGTAGCTTCTGTAGAACCATCTAGATAAGACAATGAAGTTTGAAGTTTGTTGAGGCTCGTCTGTGGATCGATGGACCCAAACTGTAACTTTTTGGGGTCAATGGGTCAGCAGAATTCCTGCAGGACAGACAAAGACGTGCTGAAAGGATCGTCTGACCTACAATCACACGGAGTTGCTCATTGATTCCCAAAGTCTGCTTCGCTTCCTCAGGCTCTGGAAACCTGCAGCGTGTGAAGAAGCTGAAGATTGTTTATCATTGGACATTCCAAAAGGACAATGATCACAAGCAAATCCCAATGTCCACCAAGACTTTGTTTGAGAAGAAGTCCTGGAACATTCTAGGGTGATCATCGCAGTCGCCTCACATGAATTCCACGGCAGATCTCTGGTTGGATTTGGAGATGGTGGCTGCAGCACGTAAGGACAGAGAAGGTCAGAAGGAGCTGCATCGTGTCTCTGTGGATTTACAGGAAGTGTAGGACAGAGAGGGAGGAATTGTGGGATTGCATGAGGAGGTCTGGAGTGACAGGAAGTATGTTAGGGAGGTCCAGGATATGTAGAGCAGCATGACAGCGGTGAGGTGAAGAGTAGGAGTGATGGATGGGTTCAAGGGGGAAATGGGACTGCACCAAGGATGGGCTCTGAGCCCCCTCTTGTTTGCTGTGGTGATGAACAGACTGACAGTTGATATTAGTCAGGAGTGTCCATGGACGTTCAAGTTGGTGGTTGACGTTGTGATCTGTAGTGAGAGCAGAGAAAAGGTGAAGGAGAACCTGGAGAGCTGGAGGTATGCGCTGCAGAGAGGAGGATTAAAGGTCCGTGGCAGCGAGACAGAATACATGTGTGTGAATGAAAGGGAGGCAGGAGGAGGTGAACATGGAGGAGTAGAGGTGGAGAAGGAGCAGGAGTTTAAGGACTTGAGGTCAACTGTTTAGAGCACCAGGAAGTTTGGAGAAAGAGGTGAAGGAGTGAGTGCAGGCAGGGTGGAGTGGTTGGAGAAGAGTGTGAGGAGTTACCTGTGACAGAATAGGAGCAGCAGGAGTGAAGGGAAAGGTTTCCAAGATGGAGGTGACAGAAGTTCTGCTGGATGGTTTAGAGACGGTGGTTCTGAGCAGAAGACAGGAGGCAGAGATGAAGATGTTCAGATGTTCTCTTGGAGTGAGGAGGAAGGACAGGATGAGAAAGGAGACATCAGAGGGACAGTCCAGGTTAAAAGTCAGAGAGGACAGATTGAGTTGGTTCTGACCCGTGAAGAGGAGGGATAGTGGATCTACTGGTAGAGGGATGCTCGAGCTGCAGTCAGGAGAAGAAGGGGAAGATGTGGCGAGAGAGGACATGCAATGGGTTGGTTGGTTTGACAGAGGAAAATGTAAAGGACAGGACAAGATGAACCAAGATGATCTGCTGTGGAGACCCTCATAAGGAACAGCAAGGAGAAGAGGAATTATTTTGACTATTACCTGGTAATAGTGTGATGGTATTATTGTGTTTATGTTCTGTTACCTTGTGTTTACTTGTTTGTGTATTATACCTGTTCTGTCCTATATATATAAGGCATTAAAAAAAGCGATGTGATCACTAAAGTGATCTTCAACTCTTCACTTTCTAACACTTAAATTGTGTTGTGGCTTTTGCTGCATGATCTCGAAATGTGGTGCATGTGTTGTCAATTGGATGAAGAGGTTTTTCTTAATTTGCTTGTGTTTTATGTTTCCCCCATCCGCCACTGTAGTTCTCTATTAACAGAGAAACCTCCGCGTTGAATCTTTTTTAGTGTGTTGCAATCAGTAAATGTAGGATTTTCTTCTATATTTTTAATAAAACAAGTGTATGTTTGTTGTACTGAGCTTTTTAGATTGTCTCGGTTTAGTCTGACGATTTAAAACAGCTAAATAAACGTATAATAGGCGTACACGTTTAATAATCAAATATTACTCAGTCGTTCATGATCTGTAACCACTTATGCTGCTCAAAGTCACGGGGGTTGGAGCGTACCCCAGCTATTATTATTACTATTATTATTAATATTACTATTATTATTATTAATATTAATATTATTATTAATGCTATTATTATTATTATTACTATTATTAATATTACTATTATTATTATTACTATTATTATTAATGCTATAATTATTATAATTATAATTATTACTATTACCGTGGACGGGTCACCGGTTCGCCACCCAGCCGACATCTGTGTGTAGTGGAGGCCTCCAGGCACTAGACGGCGCTCTGTCTGCATCAGCGCACCACTTTCCTGAACTCTCACCTCTGCTCCAGTCTCCCCGCTCGGATCTCAGCAGGGCTCTGATGCTTGGAAAATGAACGTATTTCCTCGGACGACAGAAATGACGAGTCGCTCCCGGTAGCTGACCCTGTAAAATGCTGACGCTGCGGGTTTACCAGCTCCGGTGCTTCAACGTGACATGACGCGGCAGGAGTTAGTCGGTGTCGGGATTTGTTATGCTACACAGCTAGCTGGTTACTGCCCGATTCTTATCTGTTTCCACTTTTAACTTGAAGAACGTCGCTGCTATGAAAGCATAAATCAGGTGACCGCGAACCTTTTCCCTGAGACCCTGTGGCGATGTGTTTGCGGCCCGGTTTCCTAAGAGACAGCGAACGCGGCCGTGAGATAGTCGGTGTGAGTTAGACAAGCCTCAGGCTAACTGTCAGCTAACGGGAGAGCTAGCTGCTAGCCGGGCTAGCGCCGTCTACTCGCATCTAACGGGATAACGTTTACAACAAGGATGGCGAACGTCACAGACCTGCAAACTAAATACAGCAAGCTGGCCCAGGAGTACTCCAAGGTAAAACAGTCCCCGTTAACAACAATTAAGGCTTGATTGATGAAGATGGAGCGCAGAAGTATCAACATGATTCTGTATTCAGGGCCATTACGGGATTCGATCTTATCATCCAGACCTCATGTCACAAACTACGAACTACACCCATCCTGCTGCTCAGAGTGAATCACTTATATCTATCTTATTCTACATTCTGGGATTTTTGCCCGGCCTGCCCACATTGAATATTTTAGTGTGACTTCAGTGGTACCGGATCAGTTCTGTGACCCAGACATTCACTTAAAGCAGCTAATAATAATAATAATACATTTAATTTATAATGCACTTTACATTTGGATCAAATCTCAAAGTGTCCTGGTATGAATCCTCTTCTGTCTGCTGCTCCTGCTCAGGGTCGGATCATCTTTACATCCATAGTTACAGTTAAGATCTAAGATCACCGACTGTTTTTGTTAACCACACAATCCACATTTATAAGTTGTTGGTTTCCCTCATTTCTTTCATCATTTTCCATCTTGACAGTCTGTCAGCGTTTAAGACTGAAGCCAAGAAGGAAAAAACAGGATTTGACTTTAGTGTTTTTCAGTTTAGTAAGTCATCCATTCCATCTATCCAGTATTCTCCACCTTTTACTTTGTCCACTTTTGCTGACTGAACACTGATGTCAGATTTTGGAGAAAGGCCACATGAATCACATCTGACTCTTCACACTAGTATCAGATCATTTCTTAAATGTGATTTGTGCTTTACATACTCTCCTGGGGAAAAACATATTATGTGCAATATAATCAGCTTTGTACCTCTTTGTTCTTGTAGTGTGAATGTAGCCTTGTAGCTGAAACTATCGTACTTGGTTAAATCTGGTCTAGTCTATTGAACACTTTCCATGAAAAACACTATATTTTAAAAATGATGCTCTGCTAAAAGCCTGTCGACAGTCTAAGTTTATCAATCAACAAGAGACTGTAAAATCCAAATGTCTGCTGTGTTTTCTCTCCTGAAATGTGTGCACCCTTTGTTTGCATGTCAGCTGACGGCACAAGGAAGCGATCTGTTTCCTATTCAACTCTGATCTCCTCTTTGCCCAACCGCCAATTCCTGGACAGGAAGTGCTGACTGTGCAACTGTCACACATACTGCCGTCCTGCCTTCTTATCTTTATGCTTGAAGCCTCTGCCACTGACCCTACACTAAAGCACATTCAGTATTACTCATTTTGGCCATTTAAAAATGAATACCGCTGTCAAGTATCCAGCATTTTACAGAGATCTTCTTCAAGTGCTGCATGTATACAATTATTTTATTTTATTTTGACAGTACCTTTGCATTCCAGTAAAGTTCTATCTGTTAATGTTTAATGCTGCATGTATGTTTCATTCCTCTTCATATACCGTTGTTTCTCTTTGTTCACAGCTCCGGGCCCAGAACCAGGTGTTAAAGAAGGCGGTTGTAGATGAACAGGCCAACTCTGTGGCCTTAAAGGTAGAGTGACATGTAGAATAAGAAAGGAGACCATGCCCAGGGCCAAAACTGTAAAATTTGCAATTTTACAACAACTGGAGTTGCTAAGTCCTCTTCAAAGTCCTCTTCTTTATTTTTTTTAATGAAAACAAGTGCTCCAAATTCTAGTGTATGACACAGAATGATGTCATCATGACTTAGAAGTAGGGATTATCTCGTCTTTTCTACAAATGCGTTGGTCTGTATGATAACAGATTTGTTATGCCTGATCCGTTTTTGTCCTTGTTGTCATCAGGAGCAGCTGAAGCAGAGGGACCAGAGCCTGAGGAAACAGGAGCAGGAGATGGACAGTCTTAGTTTCAGGAACCAACAACTGGCCAAGAGGGTGGAGCTGCTCCAAGAAGAGCTCGCTGTCAGTGAAGCCAAGAGCAAAAAGGGGAAAGTGATCATCAAAGGAGTGGCTACACAGGTAGAGGGAACAGGCTGTCTTCAGTATTCTTTCTGATGATGTTGAAATTATGATTATGATAAAACAGTAGTAGGCCTGAGCTAAAAGATCAGGAGTAACAGCCACTCCTTTGCCTCAACCTGCTCCAGGGTAAAGGAGACCCCCCCTCACAGCACGGCTTAGAGACCCAGACCGTTTTTGATGAGGATCTGCAGAAGAAGATAGAAGAAAATGAGAGACTTCATATCCAAGTAAGCATCCTGTGTAGTTTCTCATCGGTCACTACATGAGCCTAATGTTCTGGAGAGGCCATGCATGAGATGGACCTATGTTCTGCCATCTGTGCATCAGTTCTATGAAGCAGACGAGCAGCACAGGAGGCAGGAGGCTGAGCTGAGGGCACGACTGCAGGAGTTGGAGATGGACTCCGAGCAGCACCAGGCTGTCGTGGGTGGACTCGCCACCAAGTACATGGACACAATCGAGCGGCTGCAGAATGACAAAGCTCGCTTAGAGGTGAGGAGCAGCAGCAAGAGGCGGGTTTATCTGTCAGATTAAATTCAGTTTGTTCAAATGTGTGAACATCTTCTTTCATTCTGACAGGTGAAAGCCCAGACCTCAGAGAGGGAGGCAAAAGATTGCAGAATGCGGACAGAAAAATGGTACATGCTCCTTATTATTAGAGTTTGAGAACATTTCGTCCTCTAGCAGGACATTCCAACCTGTTTTGCACCGCCGACTGGTAGTGGTATTCTCACGGACCTGAACATGGGGGCAAACATGTGCATGCTAATCTTCCTTTCATCTCGTGGAATCATAGCACCTGATGAAAGTTTCTGAATTGGAGGGAGCCGTGGACTTTATTCCCTCCAACAAGATGGTGCCACCAGCAGTTTGAAGGACGGCCCACCTGAAGTGTCTTCATTTTGTCCAGACTTTTCCACATTCAGTTGTTGCTTCATTCATTGCAGAAAACCTGATACTAAGAAACATTTGTGGAAATGGAAATCACTTTTTCGGTGCTTTTATGGCGATCTGAAGATATCCAGCCTTAGTTTTTGATGCAGAATGTCAGCACAGATTTTACAGTAGAGAAAACCCACTCATGTATGTTACAGTGATGGTGAGAGACCGTGAGGATGCATCTGGTCCCTCCTCCTTTAATCCACCATCGTGTCCACATTCAGGGACAGGTTGTTCATTTGCACCCCTGTGCCAGGTTCTACTCTTCTCCCTCAATATGCCCCCTCATACCCCCTGAGAGATCAGACATAACACCAATACCATCTGCTCCAGAGGAAAGATTCATTTTAAAGTGAAGTGTGTGATTCAATCTATTGAACTCTTCTCTTCTGCTCTCTGCAGTCAGCAGCAGCTGTCTCGGTGCCAGTCGGAGCTGAACAAACAGGTGAAGCAGAGCAGCGTCATACAGGAGAAAGTGCCCTTTAATGACACCAGTGAGTATCTGCAGTCTATTGGAGAACATCCATGTCCTTGTCACTAAGACTATAACAGCCTTCAGCCCCGGAGTAAACAGTGTAATGCTCGGCCAAACTGAAATATTGCACACGCGGAGACACCGGGCTAAAGCACTAAGCTGTGTTTGTCCAGTCAATAAAGTTCAGTGCCGGGGCCGAGGGTCCGCACCTGATTCACCGCTTTTCTCTCCCTCCCTGCAGAATTCAGCGACTATAACAGCCTGAATGTTCCCCCGCACAATCGAAGGCACCAGGTGAGTGAGAACACAGTGTTTCATGTTGGTAATGGACGCCCCATAAGAACCATTTCAATCCCACTGCAGCAGTGTCGGGTCGAAGATATGTGAGAAGCATCGATGCTGCAGGTTTTGTAGAATCATCGCAGCAACATCCTCACAAATGACCTGCTTCATCAGAGGTCAGGGGTCATGACCCCTCTCTGTTTGCCCTCCGTGATTGGCAGCACAGGAAATGCCACTTTGAAATATAATTGCATCATATTTATTTAGTTGTGGGAAGCTGGGAACCCTGTCACTGGTTCACCTGTTGTCCCTCGTTGGACCACTTTAGAAGGTGAACAACACCTGGATCACCCAGGAAGACCTGCACTTCTGGAGATGCTCTGACCCAGTCATAAAGCCATAGAACTTAAATGCCTGAATGCACCCTTCAGTGGTCAGAATGTAACGGCTGATCATAGTAGGTATACCTGACCTGTATGAAATGCCGTCACTCAGCTGTGGTGGTAGAAAGGTGTACGACTACTGGTTAGTTTCATTACCTATGACCCTGCCCAGTGTTTGATCCTGGTGGTTTTCCTCATGTCAGAAAGAAGAAGAGGAGCTGTCAATCACAGCGTCATCAGAAGACTTTTGTTCCTTATAACAGTTCAAAACAAAGAAACATAGTAACAAACTGATAATGACTTAAACATGATGAGTTCAGTTATCAAAGCTGTTTGATAACACAGGACTGAAAGGTTAACTTCCTGTCTCCTGTCTCCTGTCTTTGGTTTCAGCTTAAAGCCCGGGACGTGGCGGGTCAGGCCCTGAGCTTCATTCAGGACCTTGTAGCTGCTCTCTTGAACTTTCATTCCTACACAGAGCAGAGGGTTCATATATATCCCCGGGATTCCTCCATTGAGCCCATTTCCCCTCTGAACCAGAAGGTGGGTCAACCACACAGAAGAATACTGACTTCTGTTGGATTATACTATACATGTACGATAACATGACACTTCAAATATAGTATTGTTGATTTAAAGTGTGTGACGTTCAGCTTATGAACTCTGTGGTTTCAGTTTGCCCAGTACTTGCATGAAAATGCAGCCTATGTGCGCCCCCTGGAGGACAGCTTTCTGCAGCTACACCAAAGCATCACAGAGGACACCGTCACAGTACTGGTGCGTGGTTCTGTTGGACGGGGGCTCATCATGGTGCCTGCTCATTATCAGAGATTTATTGTGTCTTTTCTGTCTTGGGCTGAAGGAGACGGTGGTGAAGCTGAAGGGATTTGCTGATCATTTCTCCTCATACACTCAATTTCTGCAAAAGATTCTCCCCTACCAGCTGAAAAGGTCTGATCTCTCTCTCTCTTTCATTCTATCTCTCTCTGCCTTCTCTCTCCTTCTTTTTCCCTCTCTCTCTTTCCTTCTCTCTCTCCTTCTTTTTCCCTTACACTCCTTCTCTTTCCCTCTCTCTCTTTCCTTCTCTCTCTTTCCTTCTCTCTCTCTCTTTCCTTCTCTCTCTCCCTTACACTCCTTCTCTTTCCCTCTCTCTCTTTCCTTTTATCTCTCTCTTCCTTCTCTCTCTCTCCTTCTTTTTCCCTTACACTCCTTCTCTTTCCCTCTCTCTCTTTCCTTCTCTCTCTCTTTCCTGCTCTCTCTCCTTCTCTTTCCCTTACACTCCTTCTCTTTCCCTCTCTCTCTTTCCTTCTCTCTCTCTTTCCTTCTCTCTCTCTCTTTCCTTCTCTCTCTCCTCTTTCCCTTACACTCCTTCTCTTTCCCTCTCTCTCTTTCCTTCTCTCTCTCTCTTTCCTTCTCTCTCTCTCTTTCCTTCTCTCTCTCTCTTTCCTTCTCTCTCTCTCTTTCATTTTATCTCTTTCATTCTATCTCTCTCTGCCTTCTCTCTCCTTCTCTTTCCCTTACACTCCTTCCCTCTCTCTTTCCTTTTATCTCTCTCTTCCTTCTCTCTCTCTCCTTCTTTTTCCCTTACACTCCTTCTCTTTCCCTCTCTCTCTTTCCTTCTCTCTCTTTCCTTCTCTCTCTCTCTTTCCTTCTCTCTCTCCTTCTCTTTCCCTCTCTCTCTTTCCTTCTCTCTCTCTTTCCTTCTCTCTCTCTCTTTCCTTCTCTCTCTCCTTCTCTTTCCCTTACACTCCTTCTCTTTCCCTCTCTCTCTTTCCTTCTCTCTCTCTTTCCTTCTCTCGCTCCTTCTTTTCCCCTTACTCTCCTTCTCTTTCCCCTCTCTCTCTCTATTTCCACCTTTCTGTCTTTCCTTCTCTCTCTCTTTCCTTCTCTCGCTCCTTCTTTTTCCCTTACTCTCCTTCTCTTTCCCCTCTCTCTCTCTCTCTATTTCCACCTCTCTCTCTCTCTCTCTCTATTTCCACCTTTCTCTTTTTGTCCCCATCTCTTTCTATCACTGTGTGTTCGTGCCAGAGAAATAGAATAGAGAAGGATGTGATGATGGCAATCTATTCTTCCCCTTTCAGTCTGGAAGAAGAGTGCGAGGCGTCTCTTTGCACAGCTACCCTCACTGCCAAAAACCAGGAGCTGCAGAGTGACATGAAGAGAGTGACTTCAGTCTTTGACAAACTGCAGAGCTACATCAACATTCTGGCCTTACCCAGTAAGTTAGCACAAATATACAACCTATTCCCCAAACTACCAGTAGTTGGAACCACAGATTTGTTTCACAGTCTGGCTTTAAAGGTGCAGTGTGATAAATCTAGCGACATCTGGTGGTGAAGTAGCAGATTGCATCCGATCGGACTCCTCAAATCCTCCATCCGTATCCAAGAATCTACGCCGGCGTTCGTGTGTAAATGGTGCATTCTTAAAAAGTGTAGGTCAAAGCTTACATCTAAGATTATGAACATTATTCTATAGTTTGCATTTTGGTAGCATTGACGGCCTCGCCGGGGCGTCCCTCCTCCCCAGGGGAGGTAAGGAGAGGGGGCACCGACCACGGAACGAGCGAGGTCTAGGCAGGGGGCTGCTCTACAATCTGTGGCTGGAACTGCAAACCCAGCTTCGGCCCTGAAGTTTCCCGAGCTGACCGGGAGGCTGTAGCGGCGTCCCGCTGTGGAAGAAATGTTCCTGGTGGGGGCTGACTGATGCTGGGGAGTGGTCCCATGAGGGAATCCTCCCCTGTATTTTTAGAGGCGTCTTTCTGTCTCTTGAACCTAAAATCAAGGAAGGCCGTCTCTGGAGCCGGTGGGTTCGAGCGGACCTTCTCGTTTTGGAGAAATAAAGGGCTTTTCTTATCTGACATTAAACAATAGTCCTAATTTTCCGCTGATTTGCGGATGAAGTTTTTCTCACCGCACCTTCGGATTTAAATGTCATGAATATTAGGATTGTATTGTTATCCAAACCACAAAGTTAGTGAGGATGGGTTCTGTCCCTCAGTCATGTTTCCGAAGTATAACTCAAAAAATGTTAAAGTACATTTAACTTTGCACAAACAAAGGGATGTTTGCCTCTTGTTTTTTCTGTTTCCATGGTTACCATTTGGACTTTGGCTCAATCTGGTGACTGGATTCTTTTCAAACTCAGTTCTCAAATACTGTTAAATATATATCAACAACCAAATACTGACCTAGTGCCTCTTGCTATTTAGCAAATTCTTTCATCCTTTTATAATTTTTAGATTTCCTGTTTCCATGGTTACACGATGAACTTGGACTCATTCTGTGAGGGATTGTTCCCCAGCTTAGCATCTGTGTTCAAAAACCTTAGTCTGCATCTCTGTGTATTTTGATATTCTGGAGATTTTAAGCAATTCTTTTTCATTTTTGAATTGTACTTTTTTTTTAATCAGATATAAACTAAACCAGATTAGCAAATAAAAGGAACTACTTGCATAACTTTCTGTCTCTCTTCCATGAAATGAATGAGATGAAAAGCACAAAAAGTTTCTCCTCGTTTGGAAATAACTTGTGATTAATAATAATTAAATGATTCTCTCGTTACAAATGTCTCTAATGTGTTGCAGGCGTTCGTCAGGACGCCTTGCCTCAGAGCAGCACCTCGGCGGTCTTCACCCAGCTGGCTGCATACCTACACAGCCTTCACGATGCCATTGAAGGTGAGCCGCTCCATGAACCAGCTTTATTTTTATTCTTTTTAGCCACCGACAATCGGTGTAATGCAGCTGAAGGTCACCTTCACGCAGCCAATGGCAGCAGCCTCCACTGCCATTCATAAAGTCAGACTCACTGTTTTCACAACGACAGCCACCAGCATGTTTTATTTGAAACGTAAATATCCAAAGGCTTGAGAGGAAGTATGATGTAACGCTCTCCGGCACAGAACAGTCACTTCAGGCTCCTTTAGATGAACAGAAATGTCTTTGTTCCTTCCTCTTTGTTCCTTTCTGCTCCTCTGGGTGAATATTAATAAGCCACGCTGCCGTTAACGACATGAAAATATTGTTCAAACTGTTAACATTGTTTACATCCATTGGATACGCCGCCTATGGCCTCGCCACGTTTATAAAGTCTAGCTGGAGACTGTTAAGACACAAAGCTAATAGATTCTGTCTCTTGGTCTCTGTTTGCTGCCTGTGTGTCCAGAGATGTCGAAGCACTACAATCAGAAGGCCAGCTTAGAGCAGGAGCTCCCCACCGTGACCCAGAAGCTCAGCACCACCTCAGACTGCCTGCTGGGATCTCTGGGCTCTCTGACCAGCAGCACCGGCAAGGTACGTCCAACAGAGGGCGATCAGCAGCCAGGCTCACGCCTCCTATGTCTGTGTCCCAACAGCAGGAGCTCTTTGTTCTCTGTGAGGCATTAATGCTTAATTGTGACGAGAAGGGAGTTTTCAGTGCGACTGGATCACGTTGCTAATTTGCCACTAATGCGATATCGCGGGTCGGCAGGACTCAGGTGTGCCGCGGTTACGTTTTCAAAGATACCATCCAAACCACAGTTTGTACAGCTGCTCCCCAGCCGGAGCAGAGGGATAAACGGTGTTTCTCTGTGAGTCAGCTGAAGCGCACACAGTCCGTTTGGTTGCAGCGTTGAAGATCACGCTGGCTAAACATGTGAGGAGCGGGCCGCAGTTTGAACGGGATCATCTCTGGAGGCGAAAAGCTCAATTGCTCAGATAATTATCACCCAGGACACTTGGCAGTGTAAACACACTCATTAATTCAGTTCAGACAGAATGTTGAATTTCTGCACAGAGACATGTCGCGTTAATTAGTGCTGGTTGAGTTAAAGAGGGTCCTTTTATGTGAATGATAGGAGACCTATTGTCACATGTTGCTGCTGTCGCTGCAGATTGCCACTTTCTTCAGCAACAACTTGGACTTTTTCACATCACCGGGCTACGGTCCAAGAGGTTCTGTGGCCCTCAACCCCCTGCAAGCAGAGAGTATGCTGGACAACAAAAAGAAAGCAGCTGCTTACGTCCATGCTATCACACAGGTCAGTGTATCCGGGACAAACGCTGATATCTCCTGGTCTTCATTTACAGAAAGATCCGTGTCCAGTCCTTTACAGACAGAGAGGAAATCTGTACATTATAAATTAAATGTATTATTGTTATTATTATAACTGTCTTTTAAGTCCCCATTTAATGCTTTCTATTGTTTCTGCTGATTTTATCTCATGGTTTTCAAATGTCTGATTTTAGAACAAGACTTCTTTTATCAGTGTCTTGATGGAGGTTCTGCTGAGGGTTCCTTTTTGTTCTCCTACTATATCCCAACCAAGAGCCAAACTCTGGTTTCAGCAGAGGAGTGGAGGATTGGTGGGCCGTCGTCTCCTCATGACTCTGGGTTTCAGGAATCCTTTCCTTGTTGTTTTCATTGGTTCAGTTTTTTATAGGAAACGGATAACCAGATAATCAGGAATAATGGGCTGTGATTAATAACTTCAAGTTTAAAATTCTAATCTTTACTGGTGTTAGAATAAAGGAAAGCTCGTCACATTGTTAATATGGTTTAGAGGGATCTTCCTTTGAACATAGTTTGGATCATTTCTTAATCAGACGTGGACGAGTCTCAGTCAGCGTCTCAGTCAGCGTCTCAGTCAGCGTCTCAGTCAGCGTCTCAGTCAGCGTCTCAGTCAGCGTCTCGGTCGACGTCCTGGTCGTTGTCTCGGTAAACAGGATTTTACCGTCCGTTTATGTCTCCAGCTGCGTTTCTAGCTTTACCACTGCGTCATATTTGACGACGTTAGCCTGGAGAAGCTGTGCCTCCACTTGTCAACTTTGCTTTCAGTGGGTCGAGAGCTGAATTCCAGCGCGTGGGTTCGTTTTGGACGAGTCTCTGTTTTTCTTGACCATGAGAGGCTTGTTGAACTTTCGGCTCTTCTGGAATGCCAGAATATTTTACTGCACCAACTCAGACGCTGTGACAGCGAGCCGTGTGGGTTCTGTCTGTACTGTGTGAGCCTGACGGGGGGCACACCCTCCACTGGTGGACTCCTCCCTGCCCTGATTTTATTGCGACATAATGTAGATAAGAATTCAGACTTCGGCTCACCGCTGCAGTGTAATGATTGATTTGATGTAAACGCCAATCAAACTAAATTTGCCCTTCTGCACTCCTGAACCTCTCCTCCTTACTTTACTTACAGGAGGACATTGGGGTAAAACCTGGATATTTGCCTGGTTTGCATTTAAATAAAACACTTAAAAGAGTCCATATTTATCTTAAGCATCAAAGGCTTAAACTTGAGTAGTTTTTTTTTTCTTCTCTTTTATGTAAAGCTAAGTTATACCCAAAGTTCTACAAACCATGTTCAGTGTAATCATTGAATGCATGTTTGCTTGAATGCTAAATGTTGCTCTTGTTTTCCCTCCTCAGCCCAGGCCTCAGTCGGTTCCTTACAGAGAAGCTCTGTCCAACCGCCGCGTTCTCACCAGCTCCACCGAGAGCAGAGAGGGTCTCACCCAGCAGGTAGGACACCCTCTCAGCTGACCGCTAACAAACCCTTCTGCTGGTTTCCATTCGATGTCATCTCTTTATAGTTCATTTCTGAAACGGTGGATTTGTCTGACCCAGAGCTAGAACCGGGCTCTGGGGGATCTGTGGACAAAGTTATCGTTCATGATTCATCACTTCAGCCAGAGTTATAACAACAGACATAAAGAGACATAAAGGAAACTGCTTCCTCGTGTTTGTCCTATCTTTTTGGTCTTGGCCACAAAAAAGAATGAACTTAAATGAGGGAAAGAGGAAGAAGCAGATCATCCTTATTATAAGGACTTATTTAGATCTAGATACTTCAATTTAAAATCAATGTTTTTTGCATGTCTTTAAACCTGGCATGTGGGCTTAGTCATAAAGAAGGATTATAGCACTTATGTGCCTTTATAGCTCAGTGGGTGAAGCAGCCGCCCCCCCCAATCAGAAGATCGGCAGTTCAATCCCAGGGTTCACAGCGGTCGCTCACTGCAGAGGAAATCCACAATGTTGTTTTGTCAACGAGTGAAAGTGATTATTATAGTTGTTAATATTATTAGTGGCCTGTTAGCATAGAATTGAATTGAGCCACTGGCTCTGCAGCATTGTTTACATGTGATTCAAGCAGGTAAGTCCAAAAGTCACCTGTTAAAAGATAGTTGTGATTATGTCACATATCCACAACAATATTTTATGTAACAAAACAATCTGAAAACATCAGATTAATACAACCACGTACTAAAAATCTATTTCAACTGCTATTTTTTCCTGCTGGATTTGCAGATTGTAGCGGAGGAGCAGAGTAGGTGTTTGTTCTTCCCCCAGCTGATGTTGACTCTTGCTGCAGGACCGACCCATCAGGGTTCTCTGTTACTCTGTCCTGAGGCGCTGCAGCCTTTATCTGACTATCTGCAGCCTTTATCTGACTATCTGCAGCCTTTATCTGACTATCTGCAGCCTTTATCTGACTATCTGCAGCCTTTATCTGACTATCTGCAGCCTGGAGGGACGTTCTCTGTTGGACCGACACCCAGCGACTCGCTGACGTCCTCCCGGTCTGCTGCGTTCACCGGCGCCCTCTAGATCAACCACAGGCTGCCAGTCCGCACACATTCCACAAAGCCCGCTCGCTTCTTCAAGCGTCTAGGGCGAGTCCATAAAACCGTCCTGTAACTGTACGTGTAAATGACCTCCGTCATTCAAATTAGGAGTTAGACTTGTTCCTGCGTTGGGTCGGGGACCCTGGGACTCTGGTTGCTCTTTATTAGCCCATTTTTCTCCATCCATTGTGGAACAGTCATCAGGTTCTACGCCAGAAGCCAACCTTCCTATTTATCCGTCCTTGTGATTGGCACTGGCGCCGTTTTTTCTCACATTAGTCTTATTAATCACTTTATTAAAATGAAAGATTTAGTTCTTTCAAAGGTGATGAAGTCCTAGTCTTTGAAAGTAATAAAACAAACAACTTTTACTCATTTGTTTCTGAGAAATAGGAGAAAATGAGAACGATTGTCAGGAAAGAACAGGAATAATTTCACGAGTCCAAAAATCTTAGAATAATCAAACCCAGACCGGCTGCATGCAGTTCCTCTTCGGGGACAGGGTGTGAGAAACTTGGCAGTGGTGTCCGTGCAAACTGTGTCATAGTTTTTGTATTTCTCTCCCAAATGTTTTCTTTGGTGTATCGAACAGTTTTTGGTCACTTTAACAACAGAAGTGTTTTATTTGAGAGACAAAGACTTTTCTAACTGATTGCTGCTGTAGTTTCCTCCTTTCCTCTCAAACACTGCTGCCTTCGCCTTCGCCTTCGCCTCCCTCTGCTCGCCTCTGTTCCCTCCAGCTGACTGTCCTCTCCTCTCCCTCTGCGGCTCCTGCAGGTGCAGCAGAGCCAGGAGAAGATCGCTCGGCTGGAGCAGGAGAAGGAGCACTGGCTGCTGGAGGCCCAGTTGGGGACGGTGCGGTTGGAAAAGGAGAATCAGCGCATTGCGGAGCTGGAAGCGCAGCTCGCAGCAGCCCTGGGGGGAAGTCCACCCTCGCAGGCATCCGCGGCCAACTCGCTCGCAGAGAGCCTTGAAGAGGCCGAGAGGGAACAGAGAGCTGCAGAGAAGGAGACGACCCTCTGCACCAGTCTGGTACTATACCGCCACGGGCCGCCGTCCGCGGGCGTTTCCGCTCGTAGAGGAAATTGTGTGTCCGTGGCATTTATGTGCGATTTGCTTGAACAAAGGAAGTGTTTTCATTCTGTCCCTGTAGCTCCTACGCTAAGCAAGCTCTGGCCTAAAATCACTCAGACTTCCAATTTGCTGATGTGGCAGAATGGAGGAACACTGTTGTTTACACGACTCTGTGCTGAGCTCACAATCCAGAACACGCCGTCTCCGTACGACTCAACCTTCATCCGCTTGTATCTGCTTAACAGCCTCAGACTCATGTCTGTGCTTGAAGCGCGTTTTAGGAAATCTGGTCCTTGAAAGTTTCTCGACATGTTTCTCTCTTTGTTTTCACCAGGTTGGCATGTTGTGTACAACGCCTTCAGTTGAACACGTGAGTCAGCCTCACAGAACAACACACTCATCAGAGATTTACCTCCAAACGTGTTTCTACCTCCCTTTACTGGAAATACATGAATCATATCAGCCCTCGTTTCAACACATTCTCTCACGCACACACACACACACACACACACACACACACAGACACTCACACACACACAGACACACACACTCACACACACACACTCACACACACACACACACACACACACACACACACACACACACACACACACACTCACACACACACACACTCTCTCTCTCTCTCTCTCTCTCTCTCTCTCTCTCTCTCTCTCTCTCTCTCTCACAGACACACACACACAGACTCTCTCACACACAGACACTCACACAGACACTCACACACACACAGACACTCACACACACACACACAGACACTCACACACACACACACACAGACAGAAAGAAACACTCACACACACACAGACAGACAGAAACACACACACACAGAAACACACACACACTCAGAAACACAGAAACACACACACACGCAGACACTCTCACGCAGACATTCAGACACGCACACACTTCCTGAGGGTTGTGATTAGAAAGAGAAATGATGTTTTAGAAATGAGGCGCTGGTCTAAAGGTCATGTCACATTTAAAGTTAGAGTTCCTGTATGAAATGAAGCAGCGGTCCCTTGAATCCACGTTCTCTCCAGAGGAAATGTGTTGACGCCGTCTGTCTGCAGGTGGGGGACGAGGAGTCCAGGGAGCAGCTGATCAAGACTCACTACATGGCCCGAGTGGGAGAACTCACCACGCAGCTGCAGATCTCCGACAGCAAAGCTGTGCACTTCCACTCCGAGGTGAAGCCCCCGCTAGACTGTTTATCTGACTAACTGCTTATTATAGCAGAAAGTGACCTTTTCCCAGCGCAGCTTCCTGTAACTGCTTGTCTCCGTAGAGTTGTGGAAACATTGGTGCAGTCCCTCCCTGCATCTTCATCCCCTCTGCAACCATTCCTGTCTCTTCTCTCTCATTTGCTCCAGAACAGCTGCACAGAACCTGAACCAGAACCGGCCCTGTTTCTGCGTTCTGTCCTTTTGTTGCCTGTCGTTGCTGAGAGGGGTTACTTATATTTTTAGCGTTTGTGGGGTTTGATCTGAATGGAGATGTTTGTCAGAGTGACTTCCTCCTGTTATGACTAACTGTCTCCTCAGTCATCTTCGTTTTGTATCACAGCCTTAACAACGCTCCTGATGAAGATGAAGAGCTCAGTGTCTTATGTATTAAAGCTTCTCTTTTCATGCCGTCTCTCCACCTTTGGCCCCTCCCTCAAATATAGACACCACTCAAAGAAACGACTCCCTTTGTCGCAGCTTTTGAGGATCGTCTGAAAGAAGTGCGTTCCACCCAGCAGGCGATTGACTTACTTCATTGTTTCCCTCTTTCTAGTGTCGGGCTCTGGCCAAGAGACTCGCCATCGCCGAAAAGTCACGGGAGACTCTGAGCGACGAGGTCAAAGTGGCAAATCAGAACATCACGCGTCTGCAGGTAAGTGACCACATAGCCTCCGGCCTAATAACAGACCCCAGCCTTTCTCTCCATGAGAAGAAATCACGTTTACGCGGCGGCGTCTCTCCTGCAGGACGATCTGACCACAACGAAGAGGAGCTACGAAGACCAGCTGAGCATGATGAGCGACCACCTGTGCAGCATGAATGAGACTCTGAGCAAGCAGAGGGAGGAGATCGATACGCTCAAACTGGGCACCAAGGTAAAGTCCTACAAAGCTCTTCACCCCGTCGTCTGACCGCCGTCTGACCGTCGTGTGACCGCCGTCTGACCGCCGTCTGACCGTCGTCTGACCGCCGTCTGACCGTCGTCTGACTGTCGTCTGACCGTCGTCTGACCGCCGTCTGACCGCCGTCTGACCGCCGTCTGACCGTCGTCTGACCGTCGTCTGACCGCCGTCTGACTGTCGTCTGACCGCCGACCGCCGTCTGACCGTCGTCTGACTGTCGTCTGACCGCCGTCTGACCGCCGTCTGACCGTCGTCTGACCGCCGTCTGACCGTCGTCTGACCGTCGTCTGACCGCCGTCTGACCGTCGTCTGACCGCCGTCTGACCGTCGTCTGACCGTCGTCTGACCGCCGTCTGACCGTCGTCTGACTGTCGTCTGACCGCCGACCGCCGTCTGACCGTCGTCTGACCGCCGTCTGACCGCCGTCTGACCGTCGTCTGACCGTCGTCTGACCGTCGTCTGACCGTCGTACCAACGTTCAAGATGAAAAGTTGAATCGTCTTCTTTTGGTCCATGTTAGAACTGGTCTAACGTTGTGAGGATAGAGACACACCTGCTGTAGAAGAGACTTTCTGATCATTGTCACCTTCACATTTAGTCTCTTCAGAAAGCTTCAGTGGTGGCCCTGAAACCCGGATGGACCTGAGGCCCGTGCTGGGTCCAGTCCTGGATCCACAGTTTTATTTTATTTTTTTTTTAGAGTTTGGGTTTTAGCAGTTTTGAAAAAACACTGGAGGCTGGTGGAAGTCTCCAGCATTGGACTAAACTAACGACGCGTACCTGTCAAACTTCTAACGCTGCCCCAGTAAACTATAAATGGACCGGACTTATGGGAACTTTCCCGCTCTGCTCCACACGGTGAACCAGCGGTGAAGGAAACAGAACATTCTGTCTGGTACAGATGGAGGCCCTTCTGACCCTGACCCAAAATCCCTGGTACCATCTTAGATAATTGTGATCAGACGAGGAGTGATGGTGGTAGATGGTGGTCCGGTTCCATCTCCACACAGCAGAGGTCTGTAGATGGTTGTCTGGTTCCATCTCCATCTCTACACAGCAGAGGTCTGTAGATGGTGGTCCGGTTCCATCTCTACACAGCAGAGATCTGTAGATGGTGGTCCGGTTCCATCTCCATCTCTACACAGCAGAGGTCTGTAGATGGTGGTCCGGTTCCATCTCCATCTCTACACAGCAGAGGTCTGTAGATGGTGGTCCGGTTCCATCTCCATCTCTACACAGCAGAGGTCTGTAGATGGTGGTCCGGTTCCATCTCTACACAGCAGAGGTCAAAGATCTTTAAGTTCTCTCCAGGTTTGGTGGAAATATTAGACGATGTGAAGTTTCTTTTGGTTCTGAGGCCAACCAGGAACTCGGCACTAGTTGCGGTCGCTGCTGAGCCTGATGGGAAAAGCACCTGCTGGAACCATCTGAACAAGCTGTGGTTTAAGTGTTGGACCCGCGGGGGGCGGCTGTTAGCGTTCATGTTCCTGCGTGTGATGAAGATGCAGGACGGAACATGTTGACGAGCTCAAGGTGGTGATTTTCTGTCACGGGCCACGGACCGGCCTCGGCACGTTACACTGGAACGCTGAGTCGTCTGAACTGACTGCACTTGAACGCAGCACGGAGCCTTTCTTCTTCTACGTGTTTATGTAGTTCTCTCGTGTGTTCTCTGTTTTTCTTCAGGCAAATTCAAAAAAGAACAAAGGACGCTAGAGCTCGGTTCAAATCCCCGGCTCCGTTAGGTGTGCTGAAGGACATCTGGGCAGAAGATCTGATCTGCAGAAGATCCCAGCAGCCTCCTGGTAGCAACACATCCAGCGTCAGTGAACCACATGACCCTCAGACTGGAAAAAGAATGACAGGCACAGAAGCTTGAACACGTTTGACTGAAGGAACTTCTTCTGCTACATTCCCCTCGTCTCAGCATCACCTTACTATATGATTTGCTGAAAGCTTTGTGACGCAGAACCGGAAGCTGCTGCTACGTGAACTTTGGACCCGGCAGGTCCGGAGATAAGTGGCATTTCCTCAAAAGGGATATTGGAAGATAAACATTTGAATCGGTTAATGTTCACTGAAGACCCAACCCTGTTCACAGACGTTTGTCCTCCTGCTTCAGTAGGAGCGCGAGGAGGTGAAACCTGTGAGTCTTACTGCGGCGCTGTGAGAACACGCCCACAGAAGAGGTTGCTGGTGCCGCCGTGAGCGTGTAGAGTTTTGTCTCACTACGTGACTGTGGCACCAGGATTCCCGATTCATTTTTATTCTTCTTCTTGCGTTGACTGAGACGATTCGAGGCGTCGGCGCCGAGGGCCTCTGGACTCTGGAGCATAAATCCTACATGAACACAACCCAACCCTCCTGGAGGAGGAGCAGACAGAACTTCATTCCTCCTCCGGGTCTCGTTCATTCCTCTGGCAGTGGAGGAAAGGTCGGGCCTGAAGCACTGATAACTGTTTACCTGGACGAGTCGCAGCTCGCAGGACGCCGCCAGTCCGTCCGTGTTTGAAGAGTCTCCGGGGTGTTCGTCGTTTCTTCACCAAAGTTAATGTGAACGTGTGTGAATTCATTCATGTTGTCATTTGTACGGACATAAAGGGTTCATGTGAATATATGCTACAAATTTTACTGTACAATCTCAAAACAATATATAAATATATATAAAATATATATATATGTATATATGAATAAGATATGAAAGGTTATGAAATGTTATTCACTACTTTGATTTTACTGTAAATTTGTAAAATCTTGAATATCTGAAAAAACCTGGATTAATGAAAATGTTCTGGAGGATTCGGCCCACCTTCTACCCGGTGCCGAGACCACCTGAATGGATCGTGGCTGTGTGCAGTTCAAGTTTACAGTAAAATGGAACCTCTTTGGTGTGAAGCGACATGAAAGCAGAGGTTGTTATCAGTTAGCTGGTCTTCATCTCCCAGCAAACCGCTCGCCACAAAGACGGGCCGACGCCCCGCCCCCTCCACGCATCATAAACAAGACTTATATTCTGGCGGTGTAAACTGTCGGGGGAGCACATCTGAATATGTGAAGAAAAATAAAACTCTTGTTTCACCTTTACACGCTCCCTGTCTTTAGATCCACCTGCTCTGAAAACATACAGCGCTGGGAAAAACTCCCTTTCTGCCGGACCCACCACAGCATCTCCATGAGGTTCCGGTCCAGACAAACTTTAAATGTGAAGATTTTTGAGCCGTTCAGAGGTGGACTCTCCTGCTCAGGGTCACGGTTCCGCTGCCCGACCCAGTTAAGAGTTTGAACTCAGGCTGATGATCCGACATTCTCCCTCAGAGTTTCCTGGTAAAGATGAGATGACCTCATTAACGGCGGGTCGTCCCGGTCCTGAAGCAACAAACCCTCTGCATCATTCCACCTCCTCGCTCGACCACGGGTCCGATGTTCTTCTCCTAGAATACTACTACGGCCTCCTGACTGCCAGACAGTTGAACTGCCAACCCATCCATCATAGAAGATTCTCCCAGAAGTTCTGAGGGTCCTCAAAGTTCTCTCGTATTAAAAATCAGACAAACCTTGATGTTCTTCTGCGTCAGCAGCGGCGTCTCCTCCCCCCTCTTCATCGGTGTCGTCAGAATAGTGGGGCCATGACCTCTGACCGCCCTCAGATGTTTCTTGTCATTTACTGCGTCTGAATGACTCCGAGGTTCTTCCTCTCAGGACCTTTGGAGATCTGGACTCTTAAGGTCCAGTCTTCTCGTTGTGTCTGGCTGCGTAAACCTTTCATCCGGATCTTTTCCCCTGTTGAGCCTTTCTGCTTCAATAAACACATTTATAACTGATGGTTCAGAAGTTTTATCTCCAGTCTGAGACGCTCCCAAAATGTTCAAAGTACTTGATTTCACTTTTTTTGTGCTGCGTCTCCGAGAGTCGGTGGAAAATGAGATTTTTGATTGCCTGTAATTAAAATAAACAGCTTTCAGATGATTCTAACTGCCGATAAACGAGGCAGCGCCTCTTAACTCGTCACATGAGAGCCGAACGCTTTGATAGCATCACTTGGGTTTGGCGGGAAGAAACACTCCGAGTCCCTTCCAGTTGTTCCGTCAGAGTAATCTCAACTAAATACAAACTATTAATGATCGCTGTATGTGGAGAGAAAGGCCTGGGTCTGACCCCCCCAGCTGGGTGGAAGGGGTCACCGTACCCTGACCCACCACTGGAATGTTCAAGCTATTTAAAAACCTCCTGATGTTGAATGTGGCGACATAAATACAAACCATCAACCGAGTGACCAAAATCAAACAAAAACAGTTTGAACAGATCCTTTCAACAACTCCGTCAGTTTGTTTCTCCACATGTGAGAGAAAGTCCTTCCTGTCTGGACTGAGACGCATCACAGGAAGCAGAAGACAAGAGACTTTAATGGAGCAGGAACGTTTCATGGCTCCTGAGATTCTAACAGTGAGATGATACGATAAAACCTCAGGTCCAAAGAGATGGAACCAGCCGTCATAGGAGCAAAGACCCAGAACCGTTTGCCCTTACAGGAAGATTGTGCAGGATATAAGATAGATAGTCTTTGAACGCCTCTCCTCGTCAGAGGGCTGAAACGTTACTTTGAGCTCTCAGGGATTCTCTGTCAAGCTGATTCATTTTCTAAACAAGAGGAAAGTCCGTCAAGTTTCCCTTCTTCTTTTTTTTTTTTTACTCGCAATTCCACAACTTCAGCAAATTTGCAGATGACAAGTTTTTACCATGTAAAAATAACCCAAACCCAGAAGAACCCAGACCCATTTTTCCTTAAAAGACAATCATGCAGGATTTAAACAGACGTAGATCAAATTTAAAAAAAAGTGCTTTGATTCTGCCCCTAGTAAGAGATCTGAAATGTTAAATGTTTAAACTTTGACTCAAAAAAAAACTGGTTTTGACTTGAAATTCCATAAAATACTAAAAATTACAAATTTGACTTTTCAACAAGGAAAAAGAACAACAATGGTAAAACTAAGTTGTTTCATCTCAAATCTGTTGTCAGAACTGTTTTTATATAAGTACATCATTAGGATTGTAAGAAATAACATTTACATTTAGAACCCAAAACAGCGGGAAATGAAGACATTATGAGCTAAAAGTGAAAGAAAACTGTATAATAATAATACATTTAATTTATAATGCACTTTACATTTGGATCAAATCTCAAAGTGCTACAAAGTAAAAGCAGATAAAAGCATCAATAAAAAAAATAAATAAATAAATAAATAATGTGAAGTATGTATGAAGAACTTCCCTCAGTACTTAAAAAGTCACTTAGGGGTTAATATTCTTATGTACCCGGAAGTTGTCGCCTGTGTGGTGTGAAGTGGTGGCACCCAGATTTCCTACGACCGTGAAGGCAGCACGCCGCTGTGTTCATTCCTGCGCTGTCCCGTCGCAGGACAGAGCCGAACCCTGGAGGGAAGAACTCACTCTCTGCCATTTTGAGGGGGAATCGGTCGACACCAGCGTCCGTTGAACGGGTTCCGAGCCGGATCGGAGAACTACCTCTGAGATTCTGTGAGTATCTCTGTTCTACAGGTGACGTCAGAACCCACTTTAAGTCAACCCTCGTTGAGATTGGACCGGGTCGCGGCTCGCTTCTGGTTCAGTGTAGCGCTCAGAGAAGAAGTCTGAAACCTAGAGTGACAACTTTCGTCAAAGTTCGCCCCATAACAAAGAGCCGGAACCAGAAAGAGGCCTCCGGGTCTGGGTTCTGAACCCGGGCCTGGTTCCGCTGAGGTGACAGCACGCGACAACTGTTCTGTTCTTCGGATCGAGCCGAAAAGTTTGTTTTTAACTCGTGTTTGTTTCGTGTAATGAGCCCAGGCCAACCGGAACCGGTGGAAGGAGGGAACACTTTAGTTCCCACGCAGATAACATCCATCGTAGATCTTTGTAAACAATGACGTCAGCAGATCCGAAAACAGTGTAAACAAGTCAGCAAAGTGGGTCCGTCGTCGGTCAATGAATGCACACAGCTGATTGACAGGGAAACAGCTGAAGCTGAATTATTTCTCAGGATGTTCTATGTGATTCTGGTTCTGGAGTCGGTCGGAGCTGAAGGTGTCCAGGTCCTCCAGAGGTCCCAGGAGGGTCACCGGACCCGCAGGTTCGACTACAGTTCAACCGGTTATGATGGGGGCTGGGATCCATTCCTCTGTGTTGTTGTTTGAGAGAAATGTGAGGAAGGACCTTCAGTCACGTGACAGTCACATTTCACTGGAAAAGTCACGGAATTAGATTTGGAGAAAAATCCAAATATCAAAAGTCTTAATTATTAAACTCCTGACAAAATGACATCAGAGGGTGAATCCGAACCACGTGTCCGTCGTGTAGAAGTAACCTAGAAGGTAGGACTGATTATGTATTATTATTATTATTATTATTATATACTTTTAAAGTGTGGTAGTAAAGTAAGAAAAATGTCCTCTGAGAGAAGCTGCAGATAAAACAACAGGTTTCCATGGAAACAGACATATTCTTTCAGCATACCATAAAAAATGTATGTATTTCTACTGAATGTGTGTAACATCTGGTAAAGTTAGAAAACCTAATCTGAGATATGTGGACCAATAACGTGTTTCCATGGGAACCATAGATATATATATATATATATATATCTATCTGTGTTAACGTAGTAAAGTAAGGAGATTGTGGAGCTGGTGGGAGATGCTCCGGGGGGGCAGGAGGACCAACCTTCAGACTCGACTCTTAAACCTTGTTTCCATGGAAACAACAAATAATACAGCTTCTAGAGAAATCTAATTAACAAAAATGACAGGGTTTAATCTTCTTCTATGTGTAGTTAGAGAGACAAACTGCAGACATGAAGACCACCAGAAGTTATTTAAATCAACACGTTTCCATGGAAACCAGGGACTAAAAGTCTGCATGTAAAAGAGACGCAGCTATGGAAGATGATTGATGAATCTAGAATCCTTCAGAATCTAGAAAAACGTTCTCATTCATTACAACTTACATAAAAATGTATTTTAAATAATTTTATTAAAAATACATTTTGATGTTACAGCAGATCCAATTATTTGTAAAGTGAAAGTAGCAAATAGGGAAAAAGGAAAAAGAGAATATACAAATATAGGAATATTAAAGACGTATATATGTATACATATATAAGCGGACATACATATAAATTAAGATAAATATGATATTAATAGTGAAAATATTCCGCTGCAGTTTTCAACACTGGGTTCTCTGGAAACTATGAAAAAAATGAAACTTATAGAAAAGTCCAAATAAGAAAAACCCAGTAATTGAGCAGGATTAGTGGCTGAAGGCTGGTGACGCGGGTTTACTGAACATACTTTCATGGAGACGTCCTCCAGAGAAAGAAGTGATGGACGACATCCTGCTGTCATTCCAGGCCGCGGGGTTAAAAAGTTACAAGTAGAAACTTCCTTCAGCGGCGATATGAGGATATGTGACCCGTGAGGTTCAGTCCAGAACTGCCTGAGATCCAGATGAGTCTGTGCGTGTGGAGTAAACTACAGGAAGAGGGACGGTGGAGACGTTTTCTCCACTGACAGGCGTCCCTGCTTGTTTTTCCACTCATTGTTTCTGCAGTGAAGCGGCGTGCCGTCGATGGCGGCCGTCCTGGACGTGTGACAGAACCGTGATGGATCCAGTTTGTGGTTGAAGGCGTGAGCAGAGAAGAGTCTAACTCGGAACAGCGCCCACTTTGCCAACAGTGTCGCCGCCGGGGACGCCTCATCACATTCTCGGCTCGGCGCCACATTACATAATCCCTCTGGTCACAACAGCAGCGCTCGCTCATCACATTTATGGGGTGGCGCCACAGAGATGCCACAACATCTCTATGACGCCATTGTTTGCTCACACTGAAGACAACAACATGGAGGTTTACTCCGCTCCAGGATCCTGCGTCTCCCTGTCTGTGGTTTTTTCTTTGAGTTAGCCGCTAACTGTTACTAGCTGCGTTTTAAGTCGTCTTATTTGCGTATCGCGTACATAAATAATTGTCATCAGACGTCACACCCCGGTCCCGCCTTTCCGTGTCGTGTTTGTACAGATGTCAGATTTGCCTCTGTTGCTACCTTCCCTGCTGCCTCAGAGGTGGAGGGGGCGCCTCCCTTCTCCGTTGTGTTAAACAGACGGCTGTGGTTGAAGCTGATGTTTACATCGCACAAGTTTACGTCCTCCGTTAACAACAACAACAATCTACTCTAAGAGGAAAAGTCTTTGTTCTGCTCCATCGACCTACAAACGGAGATCCCATAGGTTGTTCCTCAAACACCAGAGGGCAGTGAAGAGTCGATCCTAGACCAAATGTCCTCATTGCCTCTGCTTTTATAGATCCATCATCAGCCCCGCCCCCATCACTGACAGTGAAGCCTTTTACTCCTCACTGCCCCCTGGTGGTCGTATCGCCCTCACACCTTGAAACAGAAACATCTTTATTATATTTCTAAACCTGGACGGAGTAAAAATGAGTCTTAAAGGATCCTTTAGGACGCGGGAACGGCTTTTGGAGGATCCAACAGGAAGTTGTATCAGTGAGCCAGGAAGTGTCTGTCCTCTGTGTAAAAGGTCAAACGCGACTCAGCAGTTTCATTCTTGGACCGCATCAGTTTCCTGTCAGCCTTCATGTATCAGGCTGCTGTTGGGAAGGACTCTCTGTCTTTGAGGACTTTCAGCTTCTAGCAGCCAATACAGTCATTACAGCGAAAATCCAAAAAGAACCAGAACTTCTCGAGAAAAAAACCTTTGTAATAATTACAGTAAGGAGGGGTCATTTAAGGTCAAGGGGTGGAGTTAGGTTTTCTCATATTCCTGTTATTTAGTAGCAGCTTGCGATCGTCGTTCCTCTTTGTGGGTTTGAATTTCTCTCTGCCTTAAACTCTCTCTCTAATCTAGACCCTTGATTGACACATGTTAATTATGGTCCCAGTTTAAACCCTGATTGTGGTCCGTTTGGACAATCCAGAGCCAGATTTACAGTAACTCAATGATAAACCTGAGATAGTGGATTGGACGAGTCTACTCTTCGTCTTACAGGTCGTTCACGCGTTAACGTGTTTTACAGTAAAGTTTTGATGCTTCTTAGGGACCTGAAAAAAAACAAACCAGTTTTAAGATCCGGTTAGAGAATGTAACTTTTTCCTTTTCCTGTCTTCTGGAAAAATGCAGTTCTTGTGAAAACTCAGAAGAACTTTGTCAAGAAAACAGTATTTAGTGTGGCCGTGGTTCCGGAGGTCAAGCCCACTCATCAGAAGGTCGGCGGTTCCATCCCAGGCCCCTGCAGGTTACTCTTTAAGAAAAGGTTCATTCGTGTGGATTTATCCTGGAGTGAGACTCTGAAGTCACCGGAGACGGCGACCCACTGCTCCGAGGTAAAGGGTCGACTACAGAGAACAAACTTTTCTACGTTGAACAGCTGTGTGTGACAACAAAAGCGTCACATTCGCTCCTCAGCGGTAAAACTCAGAAACGTCCGTTTAAACAGAATTGTGCGTTTTTAGAGCGTAAATTCTCCATCATCTGTTCATATGCTGTTGATTCTGAAATTTACGGCGCCATCTACTGGCCTGGCAGGCAGACTAGGACATTTTCCGTTTTTGTTGATCTGTGTTCTCCCGGATTGTTTTCACATTATTTTAGTCTGAATGTGAAACTGTAAAAGTGCAGAGAGAAAAAAGTTTCTTTTTTCCTAATAGCACAGCCGTTCCCTAGGAAACGGGCTTCAGGTCATCGCTACACTTCCACCAAAGCTTCACATCATTTCTGAGTTCATGTCATTTTGTTCCAGACGTGTGACCTTGTGTGACCTTCTGAGTTCCCGTCACAAACGGAGTCTGCCACGAAAATGGAAATAAAACCTGTTTCTATCGCCGTCTCTGTATTCGGCCTATTTTAATCCCCCGGCTGCTTCTTTGTCACGGCTTGACTCATTCAGATATTTGATCAAACTAGTTAAAGATAATATTTGTTGTCGTTTGCTCAAATCCAGCAGGCTGCTATTTCCTGAGTGCAAAGCTGCCTGTCCCAGAGGAATGTGTGGAATGTGTTCTTTTGTCCTCTGTAGATTTAGCAGAGTCTCGTTTCTCTGCTGCCGGACCCAGAGCCGACAGAAATGAGTCTGAGGGCCCGTCAGCGTCCCCGCCGAGAACGCGTCCGTGTCCACGCCCGACGCTTAGACCCAAAGCTGGGGAGGGTTCTGAGTCGGAGTGGGGGGGATGGACTTGTGAATGTCTGCATGCTCTCAAACATCCTCTCGTTACAAAGATGTTCTCCAAAGTTTGACTGAATCCGCGTCCATCTGCTGCCCTTCCTCAGAACCCCCCCCCCCCTCCTGTTTATTTGAAGCTGGAAGAACCTGCCACTAGATGTTTCCTTCACAGAAGTCATGGCTGTGATCTTTCAGGGAGGAGGAAGGCGATAATCGAGGCGCTCTGATCACAATCATTGTTTTCAGGCTTTTACGGGACAGGAAGCTTCAACATTTGGTTTCTGACCCGGATGCTGCTTCCAGAACATTTAATGACAGATTGACGAACAAGGAGAGAAATGAGATGTTTGATGATGCATGAAGAGTCGCGCTGCTTCTCATTCTGGACCCGGTGCTGCTTAATGAGGCCGGATCTTAACTTCCCCGTCTCACACAGCTCTTAGAACGGACTCACCATTAAAAGATGTATTTCTAAAATACAAACCTCCAGCTCAACAACCTGAAGCTTTGAACTTCCATTCCTTCTTCTAACCGCTTGTCCAGTAGAGGATGGCGGGGGCTGGAGCCCATGCCAGCCGTCCTCCGCCGAGCCTTTTAAACCTCCAGGGCTAATTAGATGTTGGAGCTGATCACGAGCTTCTCCGACCAAACATTCAATAATGATCCTGTAAATGTCCAGTCTGGACCTCAGAGCTGACGGACGGACGGTGAAACGCCGGGAGAGTCGTCTGCATCCGTTTGTTCTCGTTAACGGAGAAGGAAAAAGTCCACATCATTACTCGTGAGTAAAAAGATCCGTGGACCCGTCACAGATGATCCTTCGGTTCATGTCACATGACGAAGAGAGACGACGAAAACCAGCGAGAAACTCTCAACAAGCTCCACCGTGAAGAAGATGTGTGCAGTCAGTTATTCCACTTTGTTCTTCTCTACCTCTGTCGCACGGGGGTCCGCATGTGTGAGCAGCTGAAGCTGAAATACAGTTCCTTCCTCTAGTTCCTATTCCATGAGGTTCATTCAGGTTTGTACAAAAACAGCCTGTTTGAACTGAAGTGTGAGAGAAGTACTTCTACTGGAGTAAAGAGTGTGTGTACTTTTACACAAGTACACCAAAAAAGAGTGTGTGTACTTTTACACAAGTACACCAAAAAAGAGTGTGTATACTTTTACACAAGTACACCAAAAAAGCGTTTGTGTACTTTTACACAAGTACACCAAAAAAGCGTTTGTGTACTTTTACACAAGTACACCAAAAAAGAGTGTGTGTACTTTTACCACCTCCTCCACTTGAAATCAGGGTGGATGATGGGAAAGCAAAAAGACCAACCCAGTAAGAAGTTCTGGAAATGCAGTAGAAGGTTGATGCTTGTGTTAAAATGTCGGCGGTGAACGTAGAAAGACGTCAGTCATATAAATACTCACGTAAAGAGTAGGAGCCTGAAAACTCCACCCAGGTAGAGTAATGGAGTATTTGTAGTCTGTTACTCCCAACTTCAGCGTCGGCAGCAGATTCGTTAGCTCTTTATCTGAATACGTCCGAACGCATCATTCCGAGTCTCTGCGTAAACTTGACTGTTCCGTCTGAAGATGGACGACGGCTGGTTTTATTGGCCCCCGCCGTGAACGGAGGGAGGAGGGGGATTCAAGAATGGGTTCCATCCGTCACCTTTAGTCTCTGGAGCAGAAACCGTTTAGATAATTCATCACAAAAGTAGCGGGTTCAGCTTGAACTGGATCTGATCAGAACACGGTGAGAACAGACTGACATGAAGGGGCCGACCGGCCGGTTTTAATGTTATGGCTGATAGCCGTATTTATTTATTTATTTCCCCCGTGTCTCTAACCGACTAGATATTCCAGAGGAAACTAAAGAAGTATTTGTGGAGTGACTTGTCTTAAACTTACTCTTTGTTATTTTTCAGAGGAGAAGATTCGTGGGGGGGGAAGAGGAACTTTTGGACCAACCCATCAGTCCTCCTCCAGCATGTGTTCTACTAATTACTCAAACTGGGTCACATTTGAAGATGACAACATTCCTCTCTCAACACCTCAGAAGCCCCTTCAGCCCCCGGGGCCCATCAAGGCATCGGTGCCGCGTCCCAACGGTCTGAAACTGGTCCTTCCTCCGAT
The DNA here is from genome assembly GCA_009660295.1 of Lophius piscatorius. Taxonomy (NCBI): domain Eukaryota; kingdom Metazoa; phylum Chordata; class Actinopteri; order Lophiiformes; family Lophiidae; genus Lophius; species Lophius piscatorius. The sequence goes on from VRLP01001459.1 coordinate 104,615, forward strand.
CCGGGACACTTCCTGGAACTTCAGTGGTTCCCTGGAATCCCCTCAAAGCCACTCGAGTCTTAGCGGAGGTTCCTGCGTACCGTGTAACTCGCCCTTCTGCACACCTGTGACTGGACTCCCCAGCAGTGCCTCCCCCTTTCAGTCCAACACCTGGGAAAAGAATGACCTCTTCCGGAGTTACTCCAGCACGTCGACCCGCTCGGCCCCCTCTCCAGCACCCGACGCGGTCAGTCAGACCTCAGATGGGCCGAGCCCTTTCCCTTCTTTCAAGGGGAACTCAGGACACTATAACCCTTTCTGGGATGCGTCTAGATGCAGCGCCGGCGTGGACAGCTCCTCCTCAGACTCTGAATCGGACCACAGCCTACCACGTTTTTTCATCCGGACCAAAGATGGTGGCGAGCCGCCACGCGACCAACACCAGAGCTCATTCTCTTATATTTGCCATAAACTAGAAGGCCTACAAACAGAGACGGACCAGGAAACGCAGACGGAACAAGACGCAGAGAGGCGGCTGAATTGCGAAAGTGATGTTCTGACTGAGGGTTCCTCTAAGTTTGTTCCTCGGGGTCTGTTTCGTGGTCAGAAGAGAGATGGTTGGCCGGTCATGCTCAGGATTCCCGAAAAGAAGAACCGCATGTCCTCTCGACAGTGGGGGCCCATCTATATGCGTCTGTTGCCAGGAGGTGTGCTGCAGATGTACTATGAGAAAGGTCTGGAGAAGCCCTACAAAGAGTTCCAGCTTCTCCCTCAGTGCAGGATCTCGAGTCTTAAACTGGAAAGCTACGGCGAGCCCCGCAAAGTCCTCACGCTCAAGGTGGAGCATTTCTCCTACACTGAAAAGAAACGCTTCCACCCTAAGCTGGAGGTTTCCCATGAGGCGGAGGTGGAACAGCTGCTCAAGTTTGGTTCCACAGAGCATGACGACATGGAGGACCTGGCCGTCTCCATGGAAGAAGAAATCTTCAAACTGTCTTTGCCCCACCAGCAGCGGCGGCACTACGAGGAGCAGGAGCTCTCCTTACAGATCACCGATCACATCTGGGTACGACTGGATAAGTGTGGCGGGGTTGTGGAGCGCTCGGCTTTCACCCAGATTCACTGCCTGGCTTTTCTAAATGGAGCGGGTGATTGTTTTCTTGCCCTGAATGATCTCGGGCTGCACCGCTGTGACTCCAGCTACGGGTCTAAGGAGGGCAGTGAACTCTGGATGGAGATTGTTGACTGCCATTTTCACAAATGTGTAAATGAGACTGAGTTCAGCAGGTCCCGTCTGATTAAGTTCTCCCCTCCTGACGCCTGCAGGGTGGAACTGATGAGGTACAAGACGGCGGTTCTAGGCTGCACAGAGATGCCCTTCTCCATCAAAGCTGTGGTCACCGTTCAAGGAGCCTACGTGGAGCTGCAGGCCTTCCTGAACATGTCCTCCAGCTTCCTGTCATCCCTGTCTGACTCTTACCCTCTGTGTGAGAACGTGGTGATTCGTGTTCCAGTGCCGGGCGACTGGGTCAAAGTGACTCAGACGGTGGCCTTGCTGCGACAGAGGTCACTGAAGGCCCGCATGAACAGAAACGCCTGCCTGGGCGCCGTCAGCGCCGGAGATTCACAACCTGTCATGCAGGTGACCGTCGGCACGGTCAAATATGAGAACGTGTATGCAGCCGTCGTGTGGAGGATTGACCGCCTGCCCGCAAAGAACACGGGTAACGTCATCCTCGCGTTTCATTTTCCCCAGTGAGAAGCTGAACGCTCTAACCACATAAAACATCTGCTCTCCTCTGCAGCCGTGGATCACCCCCACTCCTTCTCCTGCAAACTGGAGCTGGGGTCAGACCGGGAGATCCCGAGCGACTGGTACCCCTTCGTCACGATGGAGTGTGAAATCATGGGCGCCGTTGTGTCGCAGACCAGGGTGAAGTCACTGGGCGCCCCCAGCGACATGCAGCCGCAAAAACATGTGACCAGTTGGACACGCTACCATTGTCAGGTAAGCCGCTTCCCCAGTGGAACGATAACCTCTTCCTCGCTGAAGGAGCCTGGAAACATGTGAGTGACACTAGTTCTTCTTTTGTAGGTGGAGGTGGAGAAGAAATGGATTGAAACCGAGTCTCCGAGACAATCCGGCTGTATGACACAGTGATTCTAAAGTGGAAATTCTCCCTATAAATATTCACCAAAACTTTCCTGATGGTGGCAAGAAAAACTAAAAACATGGACAGAAGTGAGGATGATGAGGGTCTTTCTGCTTGTAGACAACTAATCACCCCGGCCTGGTAGTATTTCTCATAGAGGTTCTGTACGCCTTAACCAAGACTGAATCGGTCTAGACCCAATAAACAGTTTAACATGGTTCTTTTGCATAGCACTTTACATGTATGAGATATATAGAATACCGTTTATACGTTGTACTGTCTAGAATTCTGCGTTTGAATCGTCGGCACTGCCCCCCAGAATGATTGGCAGCCTCAATAAATGCCTGTTAGTATGAAACCACGGACGGCTGTGTGAGATAAACGGCTTAAATGATGATTATTTGCTGCGTTTGAGGAATTCTAAGAATGAGCAGATGTTGAGGGACGGGTCTTTTTGTTGCCCAGGAATGTTTTCATCACTTTTACACGGATTACTCAAGACAAATGAAAAACAATACAAAAACCTGGACTAGAACTCTTAATGACTCAAAACCTGGTTCAGCGGTGGATTCATGCGGAGCAGAATTCTGTTCTGCTCCGATTAAATCACTATTATTACAACAGTTTGGAGCGCTGGCTCGGGTCGGGCCTGTTATCGAACCTTCTCAGCCATGAAACGCTCCTTCCAGCCAGCGAGACTCAGAACAATCATCCCTGCCAACAAACAAGTGTTCTGACCCAGAGAGCTGCAGCTGAATCGGACCCGTTCAAGACAAACACCGAGTCAACTCTGCTGTTCTCCACGATGTTCAGACATTAATACCTGTCCTACTTCCTTCACATGGAACACAACTCTTCACTTGTGTTGTAAACCTCACGCTGACGTCACCGCGAGGCGTCCTGGAGGTTAATACCAACCGTATTTAATAAATCAGATGTTTTCATCAATCGATCTTTCTGCCTCTGGGTTGTGAATAGTTTGGGTAGAAAGTAAAAGCCTCATATTGAATAATAGATGATGATGACTTGTGTATTATGGGCCTGGCTTAAGCTGGATATTCTGTGCCTCCTGAGATCAAGAGTAAAGACTGAGTTAAACCTGAAGGTCTTCTTGCAGACTTCTTCTCTCACCCGTGTTGAAGGTAGAACGGAAACACACTTTCATTTTATTTTCTTGTTACATTCAGTTTCCACATTTAGTCCGAGGTTCTATTTTGAGATCTGAGCAGTTAGAAGCTGTTCCTACCTAAGCAGACGCTAAACGCTCAGCAGAAATAATTGGTGTGAACTACAGTTCAATCTAGCAGAGGTGGTAAAAAAGTGTTATTGGTGTTTCACGCTTCTCAAAACACAAAAGTTTGAACACAACTAAACTCACTTCTGCAGCCGCTGGAAGACGGAGACGTCCCGCTGAGAGTAGAAGACATGCAGCTCAGTAAATGACATGATTTGTAGGGAATGGTCGTTTTAAAGTGATGCATGCTGGTCGCTGCTGGTTTTTAATGCAGTATTTTCCCTCCAGCTCCGGTGAAGACGAGTGGCTCTGTCGTGAAGAAGCAACCTGGGGCATTTAAAGACGCTCTAACGTCCAACAACCTTCAGCCTTTGTCTTAAACTTTTCATCAGCTTTTGTCTTCTCGTAAAAGAAGACAAACATTCACGATGCTTTTTTAGGGTGTTTGTGTTTTATTTTTTTACCCTGAGAGGAAACAGAATGTCTGTTTTTTTTTTTGCAGCTGGGGAAATGTGATAGTCCTGTCAGGAAATGTGGGGGCATTCAGATTCATCCCGGAGAAGGTTGTCTGCTCCGAGCAGCAGCACGATAAATCCACCAGTGGAGCGGTGGTGGTGGTGGCTGATGGCTCTGTGATGATGGGCTGACTAATGACTGACAGACTAACAGTTGAGATGTTTAATAATACTACTGGACTGATGAGAGCAGCTGGAGAAGAGTAGCTGATGGGTTTCTTTACTTATAGTGAAAGTATAAATGAAGGAATATCTCCTTTAACTACAGACAACGACAGCAGCGAATCAGGAGGCAGAGAAGTGAGTGACAGGCTGGTATGTTAATGACCCCTAGTCTAAGAGCGTCTAACCCTGACCCAGCAGTGTTGATGTAGGAGAATATGGTAAACGCAGGTTTTTGCATTCTCACCAAATAATTGTGGTTCTGGTCCATTAAAATCAAACCTCACTGGAACGGTTCTGCTCCGCTAAATAGAACATAATCTTTACTGAGTTTAATCCAAACCATCATGATCACAGATCGCACTAACCTCCTGATGGATCCTGAAGGCTGCACGGATCTCCAGCCATCAGGATCAATCAGGTGGATTTGTTGTCCTGGTCATGAGGCTCAGGTGCAAACACCTGTTTACTGAATTGATTTAAAAAAATGTATTAAAACAATCATATCATTTTTGTCTTTGGTTCTTGTGTTGTAACAGGGACATTTCAAACACCTCAATGTCCTCCAGGGTGAAGAAGAGGAGTCCCTCTTCCTCCAAAAAAACCATATGTTGAAATCCATCTAAACAAAACTGAGACACTATTAGGTAAAAACCCTTCTTGTCATGTGTCTGTTAGTAAATCCTTGTATTTTAAACTAGTTACTGGTGACAGAATAGTATAAAGGTGCTCAGAGCTCTGCTCACAATCACGGATGATGACTCTCACCTGAGACCCATAAGTCCCGGTGTCCCGGTTAACGTCACGGGACTGCAGCAGTGTCTGAGGTGAATCATGCTGACGAACACCGGCCCAGTGGTGAGCTCAACTTCTTTTACTTTACTTTATCAGAGGCGAACTTTAGCTCCTGTTAGCGGTTAGAAAACATTTCTGGTCCAATGACGAACTTGACACGAGAAAAGTCGTTTTTTTGAACACGTCTGCTAGTGGAGGGCTTTAATATTCAACCTATATAGAATGAAGGATGGTGTTTTTCTGCTTCTTAGAATATAAAAGAGAACAACTATCTCTTGATTAACCAGCGCATTAGTACTTTAAAGTCCCATTAAAAACAGTCAGCGAGCCGTTCGTCATTTTTGTCTCGCCACGAGTGACCTATTGAATACTCTCTGATGCTTTGTAATTAAACAGCGGAACGCCCCGTTTGTCACGCAAAGTTGGTCAAACGTTTCGAAACGTTTTGTTTTCTGAATCCAGCCCCGCGGTATGTTTGCCTGCGCTGTTTCAACTTGAAGTAAACGCTGACATCATATTTCTATTCAAATGCAGGCTGTTAATAGTCAACAGATTTTATTCAGTGGAATAATGTTTGCGCAGAACAGTTTAATTAACATCCCATCGAAAAAGCTCAGGTAGCTCACACCTGTGGCCTCTTGTTTTCATATTTATGTCATATTTATCTTAGAAATAACGTTCACCCTTTTTATTTAGTCTGCCCATATTATTTCACTGACATCCATTATGGGTTTTATTTTTAACTGACTTAATTAGACAATAAAAGTGTTTATAATCCAAACTATTCTGAAAATTACAATTTTTAGCGAATAAAATACAGGCTGTCAGTCGAATTATTGAGTGACTCTGTTATACAGTTGAAAGCAGAAATGATTAACACCACAAAAGAACATGAAATATCTCAGTCCAACCTATTTTATGTGTTTTTTTCCCCCTCACTCAATACAAAACGCTGCTTTTACTGAATAGTGCAATCTCAAAATTATTCAGCGAATAGCATCCCTCATGAAAACAGAGATTTGCAAAATAGATAATGTTATACCACTGTGCCAACCTTCATAGACTTCCCACATCAGGCTCCATGAATGACCTCCAAAATGTACACCAACGCAATACCCCAAAAAAGCCGAGACTTCGTCTCCGGTACCTCAGAACCATCTGAATGAGACACAGAAGTTTTGGGCTGCTGTTTTGTGGAGCATTGAAAGAAAAAATAACCTTTTAGACTCATGGTTCTGCGTTGTCTCTGGAGGACGAAGAATGAAGATGATGCAAAACCCACCAAGGCTACTACTGGCTAGTATAGAAAATCTCCTGTTGGATTGGAAGAACACTGTTGCAGCACATAAAGCCAGGAGTATAATAGAACTGAAGGCGTTTGGCTGCGAGGGGTCGGCTCTCGGTTCTAGCAGAAGTCCATGGAGTCTCAAGATTATTGGAGATTGTAGTTTCTAAGCGGTTGATTAATTTTGTGACACTAGAAGTCACTGAAAGAAGCTTTTTCTATACAAGCAATGTTGTTCTTGGTTAATTAAACTCAATGTTATTTTTGGCAATAATCCTGATACACGATTGAGGTTGAATGATTTTTCTTCCACAATATAAAGTTATCCAACAATCAGTAACGGACAGAAAGAAAGGTAGTTGTTTGTGTTAATCATTTTATCCTCCTAAGCAGTTAAACAGCATCTGTGTAACCACATTTGTAAACACCTACAGGCCAAACTCTACTTGTCCATAATTGACGACGTGATTGAGAGCATGAGGGAGCTCTTCCTGGACGAAGGGCTTGAAGATCGCGTTCTGGATGACTTAAGACACGTGAGTTATATTCGACGTTAGCCTTCCTTTTCTGTAAGATAAAAATATGGAAGGCACACCTTGAACACGTTCTCAGTTTCCCAGCGAGAGCAGACCTCCGTGTGTTCTGCTGTGCAGCTGTGGGAATCCAAGATGTTGCAGTCAAAAGCCATGGAGGACTTCAGGAGAAACAACTCCTCCAACTTTGTGCTGCAGCTTCCTGCCAGCTACAGTCAGGCCGACCCAGAGGTTCCAGGTACGACGGTTCACCGGGTCAGATCTACACAGGTGACCAGTGACGGTGTTTCAGAACTAGGTCTCTGCAGCTCAGGTGTAACTGAGGTGATTCAGGAACGGTTTGGATTTCCACCGGCTCTCCTCTTATCTTCTTTTATTTATTTTCTGCTCTCAGGGTCAGTTGTGATCCCGGCGGGTCAGAACAGTTTCCAAAGACTCAAGGTACGTGTTGAGCGTCACAGCGGCTGCGTTCCTTTAAAGTTGATTCTAATCATTCATGTGTTCATCGTCCTCTAATGAATGAATGAATTCCTGCTGAGTCATGTATCTCTGGTTGTAGATAAATGAATTTAGGACCAGAACATAAATAACGTGTGACAAACTCTTCAACTTGAATATAAACGTTTGGACAATTACATTTTTACAGATAATCAGGACTAAAGTTTCTTCAAGGCTGACAGAGAACGATGATTTTCTTATTTCTTTTCTTTATATTTGTTAGTTTACCCGTGATGATCAGCTCTCCTCTAGTCTTACATAACCTAACATCGGGCTGAACAGAACATTAAAGTCTGCGTGTTTCACGTCGACCTCTGGTGGAATAAAGAGACTAGAGTCACTCATTATTATAATAGTTATAATAATAATAATAATAATAATAATAATCTGCTGTATTTAACTGACGAGACCAGCTCTTCATCTCTCTGTATAATCACTTGTTATCCACTGGATGTTCTCTGCAGAACTCGGAGACTCTTGCCACCTTCTCTTTCCCCGCTGGACTCACGTACCCGGTGCAGATCCCCGCCGGAGTCACTCTGCAAACAGCTTCTGGTAAACATCTGCTCTGAGACTCCACAGCTTCAGGATTTACACTAAACTGGAAATAACTTTTCTTTTTCTCTTTTCTCCCGTAGGTCAACTTTACAAGGTCAACGTTCCTGTGTTGGTGACCCAGGCTGCAGCAGGTCAGCAACCAGTGTCCCGCCCCCCACAGAAGGTCACTGAGTGGAGAGAAGCTCCAGCCCCACCGGCCGCTGCAGCCCCTTCAAACGCCAGTCCTCAGGAGGCGGAGCTGTCCTCCTCTCTTCCAGCGTCTTCTGCCACACAGCCCCCGCATCCAACGCCCAGCCCCCCCACCACCAGTCAGGGGAACCACCTCCACCAGAAACCTGAAGGTCCTGCTGCTGAGACCTCCCACTCTCCAGAGCCACCGGTCCCACCAGAAGAGAATGAGCCCAGTCCAGATCCCCAGCCTCTGAACCTCAGCATGACCGCCTCCCCCGGTCCGCAGTCATCAGACGTCCGGGGGGGCTCTGAGGAGACCGTGACGGAGACGACCAGCGACATTGACGACATTCTCAAAAGAGTGATCGAGGAAGAGAGAGAGAAGGCGGAGAGGGCGAGGAACCTGGCGTCTGCAAAGAGTGACGGGCGCTCTGACGACCTTCTCGGGGTAATTTATGAGGAATATTCCCTTTTTAGAAACGTTGGTGAGAAAACCTGTGATGAGAATGAGAACGTTGTTGAGTCTTAGATACGTAACGTTCCTTCAAACCTTCTGCTGAGAGCGACACCAGCTCACCCACAAACCAGACAACTATCAACTGTCCCAACAACTGTCCCTCCCTCTGAGCTCTGCTTCCTTTTATCTCAACCTCCAAAGAACATTTGGAACCCCTAAAAGTAAAATATTGTTATTTATTTATTCATAACTTGGACCACCGTAGAATCGGACCTTCATGAGGTTCAGCTGCAGAGACATGAGAGTTTAACATTTTTACACAAACATTTAAGAACCAACCGTTATTTAACATGATTCTTTAACAAAATCTACATTTGACATGTAAGAATAAAGTTCCCTTTCAGAGCGTTTAACTCTTTATATTGTTTTCATCCATTTCAACTATTTTAACCCATTTTATTTAATAATACATCTTTATTAGAATCAGACATTTTTACCTTTTCGTTAAAGGTATAATTACATTTCCTTTACCAGCAGGGATGATTTTACACCTTTAAAGTTCAACCACGGTCCACAGTTGGCACCATAGAGGCCAGGTTCTTAGCTCCTAGGTTCTGCTGGTCTTACAGAACTGTGTGAAGGAATCATTGAAGGTCTCATTTCTGTAAGACCTCCGGAGATCCTCCTGTTTTCGGGCTGGTTTGTTTGATCCAGGCTTTACATTGAGCTGAACTGATGCATGTAGTTTTGTCTTGAACGGATCCCTGGTAGGAAAGTAAACGCATCTTTGTCTCATAATACTGACGAGAGCCAGTGACTCAATCCAATCTGTCATTGTGGCAAATACAGAATTTGGTTCAGAACTTGGTCCAGACATCTGGGCCTCTTGACCCGGCAGTCTTCATCAGTTGGAGAGGTCTTCTTCAATGAATCTGAAATATTATTATTATTAATATTATTATATAATATCTGAACTTTCATCTCGTTAAACTCTCATATTAAAGTTTTTTTGATTGATTAACTAAGCTGATGCCATGTTTTAATCCAGTTCTGGTTCTGGAGTCATTCAATGAGTAAGAATATCCTCCAAACTCCTTGAGATTTCTGAGACTTATTTCATCCTGCGATCCGGGCCCAGCTGGACCTGGACTACAGCTACGGCGAGCTTTCGGACATCGTCCAGCTGGACGGTCCTGCAGACAGCTCTGACGCCGAGGAGGACAGAAATCCCCTGGAGGAGAACGACTTCCTGGGTATCATCAACGCGGAGGCCAGAAAAGTCCTGCAGGAAGACGAGGGAAGCAGCAATGGCGACAGCGTCTCCTCCAGCAGCGACGGCGAGGGAGCCGATGAACTGACTAACGTGGTGGAAGAGGTGAGGCCGCCAGTGAGACGTGGAATCATCTTATTTTTAGCGATTAAAACAGCTGATTGGTTCTGCCTTTACTGGAATCCATGTCCACAAATGAGAGTTCACAGAAGGATGCTGAGGGCGTCACACACGGAGATCTTCACCAGATCTAGGCTTCAGTTTTCTAGGCGGTCCTATTGTATTGCTGCAGGGTTGAACATGCGGTGCAGTTAGTGGCTCTGCCTGCAGGTGGCGACACTCCCTCAAATGAGCAGTGGAGGCTAAAACAGGAGTCTGTCCAGCAGCCTGGTTGGGAAACAGCTGATGGACCCCAGGCCAGTTTTGCAGGAAGCAGATCTATGACATGAATTTTTCACCGTTTGTCTCTGAACGCACCTTTAAATCAGGATCCTCTGAATTCGGGAGACGACGTGATCGAGCAGGACATCCCGGATCTCTTTGACACGGACAATGTCATCGTTTGCCAGTATGACAAGGTGAGATCATCATCATCATCATCGGCCTCCAACTGAGGCCAGTAAAAAAATAAAAGTCAAAATCACATTTTGTTTGCTGTTGCAGATTCACCGCAGTAAGAACCGCTGGAAGTTCCACCTGAAGGATGGCGTGATGAGTTACCGAGGCCGGGACTACGTCTTCTCTAAAGCTGTTGGGGAGGCGGAGTGGTAATGAGCGGCGGTTCTGATGCTCATGTCAGATAATCACCTTGAAGGAGGGGGAGGTCGTTTAAAAGCAGAAAACAGAATTGTATTTCTTGGTTGGGGTTTTTGGCGCCGCAGAATCGTTTCTTATTTTTGTGGGGAGGTATGTAATTATCAGAGCAACGCCGCGAGACATTTCTGCTGCTGCAACTAATTACTTGTGGCGTTGCTCCTGAATCCAATCTGAGGCAAACGGCATGATTTTATGTTGTATAATATTCTGTTTAAAATAGTTCATTTATTGTTGGAGCCAAACATAATTGGACCTGGGATGTTTTGTCTTGTGAAGGCTCCTAATGTTCTTTTGATTCCTAAATGTTGTAAAGTTCTTCCTTTTAATCGTGCTTCAAACACGGCGAGCTGCACTTCTGTGCTGCGTTCAATAAAACCTTCCTTTCCGGCGATTCGCTGCTCAAAGTCGGAGCCTCCCTGTTGTGGCGTTATTGTCCCAGTGAACCGATAGGATGATTCTCCTCGGCCCGCCTGAACCCAAACAGGTACCAGTAAGGTGTGACACAAAGTTTCACCTGAACATGAATGAATGTGTGGTCGGGACCGACGGACCGGTCCTCTGAAGGGAGAGCCGGGTGATGGATTTGATCCAACAATGTGAGAAAGACCCAGGTCCGATATCTGAAGACGTGTCTACGAGTTGGATGAAGAGCACGATGAAGGCTCAATCATGAAGTCATCCTAAGGAACTGAAGAAGAAGAACCTTAAGCTTTGTCTGGATTTCGCCGTAGCCCACCTTGGTGACCCTCAGAGCTCCTGGGAGAATCTCCAGCGGGCCGATGAGTTGAAACACCGGACCGGCTTCATCTGGTGTTCAACAGAACTTTAGAGGCGTTAAAGCGACCTGCTTCATGACCAGGAGGTCCAGCTGTGATCGAAGGAAAGATTAATTCTGATCTTCACTACCTTATTCTGAAGGTTATCGAGCTCAAAGGCAGACAGAACTTAATTCTCGTCGAGACAAACCGGGTCAAGACCAACAAACACACTGCAAAAACTCTTCCTAACAAGTTTATTTAATTCCTCGTCAAAATGTCTCCTTGCTCTTGATATGAGACGCCATCACTGAACGTCTCCGTCAGAGAGGATTTCAGAAAAGGCCTCCTGAATATCTGAAATGTTGACTTTCAGTTTTTATTTCCAGTGAACAAAAATATATTTTATCCTTAATGCTTAAATGTCACTTTTAATCTCGTCTCAAGTACGTGATGGTCTTAAATCTAGTAGGAGGGGAGATTTACGAGTTCTTACGAGTTCAGAAGTCTCTAAAGACTCTGTGGGAAAAGCTGTTCTTCAGTCCGTTGGTTCTGGCTCTACTGGTTCTGAGTCTCCTGGTGAGAGGATGGCCTGGTGTGAAAGACTCTGAGGATGTTGGAGGCCCGCTTGTGGAGACGGCTCAGGTGGAGGTCAGTCAGGTGTGGGAGTGGAGAGCAGACGACCCACTGAGCTGTCCATCTGGTCCATCCTGATCGGGCTGGAGGCGTTGAGGCTCCAGGTCCGGTCCTCAGAAATAGGACTCTGGTTTCTCAGCTGGAGTCCTTTGTAAGCTCCGCCCCTTTGATGCACGGTTCAGTGTGACGTCTTAACTTATCCTTCAGTCCAGCCGCAGCCTCGTTATTATCAGTCATCAGACCCACTCCGGTTGCGTCGTCTACAAACTTAACCTGGTGGTGGCGCTGTGGGTGGAGGAGAGGACTGGACCGAGGTATCCGGTGCTGAGGGCCCGCTCAGACTGTGTGTCTGCATGTTCTGGTCCTGATTCTGTTCTTATGGGTCACGCTGTGCTGAAATGTGGGGAAATGCATTTAAAACAAATAAAGACTCAATAATTGAACTTGAGAAAAAAGTTTTTAGACTGTTAATAAAGTTGGAAACCTTTAATCTACAAATCCGTGTTTTAGAACTTCCTGCACCTAAAATATAAAGACTGTTTTTAAAAACATTGGAATACTTTTCAAGTTGTGTGTTTTTTATCTTTGGACGACAAAAATAAGACTTGAGCTCCGGTTTATTCCTTTTTCAGTTATTTACTATGTTAATCTTTTTTGTAAACACTTATTTTAGTTTCTTGTAAATGCATGTAACCAAAATGAATTATATTCATTATCATTAATTATCCATTATCACTTATGGGGAGAGAAAAATACTCATTTTGATCGTTACCACTTTATTCTGAGAGAAAACGGTTCAGAACCAGATTCCCCGGCTCATTTCAAAATCTCCTTTATCGAAACGTCACTTTTAATTTTTATTCTTCAACTTATTACCAAATAAAACACTTGTATTCATTATTTCTTTACTTGTTTTTGAAGGGTGATTGTTTGGCAGTGTAATATCGAGACCCGAGGATGCGCACACACACACACACACACACACACACACACTCTCTCTCTCTCATCTCTCCAGCACTGGAGCAGTTCTGGAGAGATGAGTGGTCCAAAATACCATCCAGGCAGTAACTGATAACCGGCCTGATCTTTGGTTGAAGGGTCGGTCGTTATCTTCGGGGCACAGATGATGTCTCACAGCGACGACTCGGTCCCACCTCATTTCCCCTAACTGGGAAATAAAATGATTAAAATGAAGACGTTCTTTTTCTCAGGTTTCCCTCTGCTGCTAAATTAAACCATAAACTAAAAGCATAGCTGCTCATTAAACACATTTTTTCTTTTCCTCAAATGTTTTATTGAGAAAATCCTGGAGGCTTTAGAACATGAGGGACGTTTCTCTGGACCTGACCTCCTCTTCGACGGAAGGTCTCTGAGCTGAAGACACAATTTGAGGTCCAGACGTCTCCACATACCGGCAGCTAAACCCGTTTCTGCTGAGCCAGAATAAAGTGGAACATTCAATCACAGTTACGTGGCTGCCTGCAGACTCCACCGTTAAACTTCTGCAGGGACTTAAACAGACAAACGTCTCAGACACGTCCAGCTGAAAAACTCCACCGTTAAACTTCTGCAGGGACTTAAACAGACAAACGTCTCAGACACGTCCAGCTGAAAAACTCCACCGTTAAACTTCTGCAGGGACTTAAACAGACAAACGTCTCAGACACGTCCAGCTGAAAAAACATCAATGACCTTCAGTTTTTTTCAGACGGCATTCCCAGAAAGCTGAGCTGAAACATTTGTTCCACATTCCTGATTCCTCCTTCAGCGGTTTGGACCGTATTACCTGAGCAGAAGCGAAGGCTGCAGCACCGGTTCTTCAGTTTGAGGTACCGTCGGCCCGTTCTGTGAACCTCAAATCTGATCCTGCTGACCCCAAAACTGAAGAAATGCTACGATGCTAGCAGGGCAGCAGACGCCGCGGGTTCATAAAGAAAATAAAACAGAATCAAATCCACGGGGTTGGAGATCATGTGGTGCCCTTCATCTTGATGTGGTAGGTGTAGAGGCTGAGGGCGTGAGGCTTACTGCTGGAGAGTTTCTGGCTGGACGTCTGCGATCTGTAGAAGTCGGTGTTGGCGCCGCTGCGTCTGCAGCCGCAGCGCCTCAGCAGCAGACACACGTCCTTCCTGAACGCGCGCGTGAAGAGCGTGTACAGGAAGGGGTTGCACAGGGAGTTGATGGGGTAGAAGAGGATGAGGAGGATCTTGGAGTGAGACACGGTTATGAGGGGCAAACGCAGGGCGGCGGAGATGGCGAAGAAGGAGATTGGCGCCATGCAAAGAAAGTCAGTGAAAATGAGCACGGCCATGCGCTTGGCGATCTTGGTGTCTCCGTGGCGAGTAGCGTGCTCCCGGTTGTGGACGCTCAGATAAATGCATATGTAACAGCAGCAGACCACGAGGAACGCCGCCACATTGAGAATGAGCACCGCCACCACGTAGACCTGGGAGCCCAGAGAGTCGATGTCCATCGGCAGACAGATGCTCACTTTGCTGTAGCTGCTGACGCCGACCAGAGGAAGCAGGGCCACCAGCAGCGAGAAGCACCAGCCTCCAGCCATGATGGCCGCCACGTGACGCATCCGTAGCCTCTTGTTGACGTGCATGGCGTTGGTGATGGTGTGCCAGCGTTCCAGGCTGATCACAGTCAGCGTGTACACAGACAGCTCGCTGGCGAACACCGTCAGAAACCCGGCCGCGCCACATCCCGGACCCGTCTGCCAGTCCGTGGCGTGGTTGTAGTACTCGTGCCGAGAGATGTGGTCCATGAAGGCGATGAGCATCAGGTAGAGCCCCATGCACAGGTCAGCGATGGCGAGGTTGCACATGAGGAACCTGGAGATGGTTAACTTATGGTGGCTGATCAGCAGGATGACCAGCACCGACAGGTTCCCCGCCACCGCGAAGACTGTGATGATCCAGGTGAGGCAGCGCAGGAACGTGAAGCCCAGCAGGTCTTCACAGGGGTTGAAGGCGTCTGGCGCTGGAGTGCATTTGACGAAGGGATTGCTGAGACAGTCAAATTCCAGGTCTTGATACTGGAAGTGGACGTCATCGTGAAGGTTCACGCCGTCTGCAGTGGGCTCCCTGATGGACACAGAACCAGAACCTTTAGCTGGAGGAGTAGGACCTGCATCGCAATCATCTGAGCGTTAACGAGACTGAAGCACCATCACTTTATTTTAGTGCGTGGATCTTTCTGCACATAATTACGCCATCTTAGATAAACGTGTGATAAAACGTGAGTGACAGCTCTTGGTTCAAAAATGAAGAATGCAGGAAAAGTTGACTTTTTTTTTTTCCACACAATTCTGTTAATTCTACGATTAGTTTTAGCTGCAACATGTTTTTTCTGTCTAAAGCTTTTGACTCATGGCTGCCACCTTGTTGGCGTGTGGATGTGAGCGTTGAGGATGAGTGGAAGCGAGTGGGCGGAGTCAGACACACAGTCTGAAATGGGTTACTAAAAATAAAATGTGCATTTATCGGAAGGACCTTGTAAAGGCTGAAGATGGCTGCCTGTCTTCTGGACAGGATATAGATTTAGATATAGAGAAGCCTCTCTGCCCCATCATCATCGTCAGACGGTCCTCAAGCGAGCGGTGAAGAAACTTACGTTTCACTTTCGATGAGATCACACAACTTTGTGAAGTTCCTCAAGGCGCTTTCCCTTTAAAGCAGAAGAAAGGGAAAAGGTCAGACCAAACCCAGCAGAGCTTGTTCTTTATGATGTCTGATATCTCCGGCAGCGGTCGGTGGTCACCTTTGTTTCCGGCGCCATGAGTGGAAGGCGCAGCAGTGGCTGGCGTAGGTGAGTTCAGCCTGCAGCAGCTCAGCCAGGCTCTCCAGGGACGGGAGGGTCTTCAGGGCAACGGCCGAGCTGGCTTTCAGAAACCTCACCTGCCTCAACCCTTTAGGGGGGAGGGAGCTCAGCGCGGTCGATGACACGTCCCTGAAGGACAAGAAGAAAAACCAGTAGAGCTGTGATTCTGTGATGACTTCAAACGGGAACACAAAGATCTTCTAACGAGGTTTAATATGGGGTGAATGAAAACGGTAATAAGAGACGGTATGTGAAGAAGTTTAACATAAACCTCGTCTGAATGACCCCAAAACGGCAGGATGGGGCCAACCAGAACCTGACGGTATTGTTCCGCTGGTAAAACGGTTCACTGGTACCAGAACTCTCTCTCTCTCTTTAGTCTTTCACAAGCAGAAAGTTTGTTCAAACGGAACTAGAGCGGCATCAAACTACAGAAAGATGACGTCTTACTCCTCAGGGATCAGATCTGACGTCTCCTGTCCAGGAAGAACTCAAAGAGTCGGTGGAACAGGTGACCCCGCCCCCAAATCATTCATCAGTCAGACCCAACCATCTTTGGGACCGGGGTCGTATTGGGACATGTCAGGAATTGGACCACCACCAGCTTCTAGAACCGCTTTAATCCCTCCAGTCCAGTCGGTGATTGAGTAGGTGGTTTAAGTTTAGCCGGAGGGTTCCTGTCACTCTTCTCCACAGAAGGAGCCGCCGTGTGATTGGCAGGAGCCAGAACTGCTCTCCTACGTACTGTAACGGTCCGTCTATGTTCACTGGGTTCTGTGATTGCAGCAGTTTGTCTTCATATTCATCAGACTTTTATTCTGAAGAGATTCTCCCTCGTACTTAAAACGCTTCTTCGCAGTATTAAAACTTAAATCAATGATATTATTGGATTGGTTTTCTCAGAACCCGATAATCATCACAGCTATTACAAACAGGAAGTCACACGTTGCGCACACAGCATTTCCTGTGCGTCAGTCTCCACCTCAGACACATTATCAAGATCTCATCAGCACCATCAGAGGGATGTTTGGTATCTGGGACCCCCGCCTGCATCAGAGACCCTGCGTGTGTTTCTCCACGGATTGGCCTGTTTGCTCTCTAATCAGAAATCATCCGGCTGCCTGGTTGTCTGTTTACACAGCCAGGCTGTCGACGCCATCATGATTATACAATAAGATGATAAACATTGTTCTGAATATTAATCTCTCCACAGTTGAAATGTAGCGCCTTAATGCTGCTGATGGAGACCACAGCAGGAGGAGACGGCAGGAGGAGACGGCAGGAGGAGACGGCAGGATTCTCCTCCTGCTGGGATCCCTCTCACCACGTCGCTTCATCTGCTGAAGTTCACTAAAGTGAAGGAGACCTTGGAAAGTTGTAACACTGTCTGACTCTGCGAATGTCTTTATCTGCTGTAAAGAAATGTTTCCATCTCCTGCAGCTGGACCAGAGGAGATCGGTGGTGACAGTACGATGAACTTTATTATTGTTGTTTTTATCCTCTCTGGGCTCTAATGTTACCTTTTTATTCCTTCCACATATTTACCACCCCTCCATTCTCTCTAAACACTCATCCCAGTGAGGGTCGTGGGGCTGGATCCTATCCCAGCTCACCTGTATCCTAACTGCTGAGAGATTTCCACCCAAACAATCTCCTCTGGTGAGGAAGGACACTTGAGGGGCGAGCCGGGCTGAACAGAACATCAGACTGCTCTGCTGCCCAGACGCTTCGTGGACCTGTGGCGCTGAGGGGAGTCCGAGCGGGTCGAGCTGTGACATCATCCAGCGCTTTGAGAAGGATCTGATTACTCTTTGACGTTTGTAGGGAAAAAGAAAACGTAGATATTTTTCTGCTGTACTTCAGAATTCTTTGACTTGAGTTTTTATTTTTCTAACAGTTTCCCACATTTAACACAAATATCTGTTCGTTCAACGTTGTGCTTTAGTAGATTCTACTTGTTTTTCTCTTGGGTCCTTCCTGCCATCGGCGCTGAGAGATTCTCGGGGTAAAATGAAGAACCTGCCGTATCGGACGGATCTCAGCTGGATGGATTATAAGGCGCTGAAGAGTCGGACCCTCGGTCCATCAGCGTATCAGGCACGGCAGATAAAACCAGACCACGGAGGTCAAACCCCCGACACCGGTCCCGGGGGGGTCCTTGGATTATATAGGTGACCGTGGAAACCACGGCGCCAATGAGTTTGAGTGAGGTTAAGTTAAGACTTTTATTCTCAGAGCCTGATCCAGAATAACCGGAAGAAAGTCGGACTTTTAGAAAAGGACACAGCCTCTGATCAGCGTCACTGTTTTTAGTGAAGTAGTCAGATTACATGAGGATCAGTGTCATGGATCAGAACTTTGAGTTTTCAAAGTTCTGATACTGAGGAGGTTCTGTTTACCTGCCAGGAGAGTCAACATGTATTGATTTATCAAACTTCAATTATTCCTGAAACCTAGCCTGACAAGATGATCCACGTTCCTCACGACCCCTCCAACGACGGCCAAAGGTTACGTTTTCTTTTTCCATCGTAAAATTACGACTTTTTTCATGTAAATTATGATTTTAATCTCGTAATCTAAACGTTTGATTTTCTTTGAAAAGGTACGTTTTCACCTTTGCTTGAGACCCAATCAGCTCTTCTCCTACAGCAGTAACTGTTCCACCACCTGAGTGAAAGAGGTGCCTTCTTCTGCCTCCCAGAACTTACAGGAAAGTCGGACCTGTGGCTCCTTCAAAGGCGTCTTCTTTGATGTCGCTCAGAAACCTGTTGTTACTCAAAATCCTGAAAAGTCATAAAAACAACAGACGTCAGTGACCTTCAGGGCGAAGACCTCCGCCCAGAGTTTACGTAACCAGCCACGCTGTCCGATCAGCATGGATCAGAACCGGTCCGGTCTCTATCTGGTCTTAGGTGAGGTTTGTTTTGAGGTTTATATCACCAGGAAGAATCGGAACATTGTATTTTGGGTCCGTGAGGTTCTCGTCCGGGGAAACGCTGAATGCTTACAGCGAGTTGAGCTTGGTTCCGTTGAAGGCGTGAGAATGGATCTCACTGAAGCCGTTTCGGACCAGGTTCCTGTCGGGGACACAATGTTATTCATTTTAGTTCTGCTGTCATAAACATCCATCGCCAAGGTCAAAGAACGGAACCTCCGATTGAATCAGCAGATGGAGGCGCCTGAAAACACATTCTGGTGGCGACACTTTGTCGCTCCTCGCCCCGATAAAGAGGAGCAGAGAGGAGGCGGCTCCTGTACTCACATGTCAACATACTCCTGGCTGATACCCCGGAAGGAGTTGGGAGGAATGGTGTTGATCTTCATGTTATCTGCCATCTCTCTGCACACAGAGGAGATACCAGAACCTCTCAGAACCTCTCAGTGATCAGTTAGACAAATGGATGTATGTTCATGCAGGGAGGAGGAGCTGCGACCCGGGCGGAGGAGGCGGAGTGGCAACGAGACCTCCGCCCGTACAAACTGGGTACAGCATGATAATAGATATGAAGTGAGGAGACGCTGATGGAGCGTAGAAATAGAGCGTTTAAAGGAAGTGACTCACAGGATGATATCTGAGGCCAAGGAGGCGACGGCGCTGAAGTCTGGGAAGTGCATCAGGCCCGTGTTGGAGATGCTCCTGTGGAGAGCGCCATCAGACACCAGCCATTAGAAACCTTCAAACATCCATTTGTATCTCTTCACATCTCAGACAGCATGTCTGGGAGACATTCCAGGTGAGATGTGCTTTCATCCTAACCTTCACATTTAACTTGAAGCGATGGCCGCCAGAGAAGCGTTTCTAGATTGGCATCGGTTTCACAGATTCTCAGATTCTCAGAGCGCCGCCCAACGCTCAAACTATAATCAACAGCCTACAGATGCATCAGCGGTTTGAAGGAGATTTCTGCACATAAGGACGTGTGAGTATCATCAAACACAGGCGGCTGCTGCGCCTTCATGCTGAGTTATAGAACCACAAACGTAGAAACAATCTAATAACAACATTATCAAACAACAATTACAATTGGGGCGGTTTTAACTCAGTGGGAGGAGCAGTCGTCACTCAACCAGGAGACCAGGGTTCAAGCCCCGCCCCTGACGCAACATGCCTGGGCTCCTTGAGCAACACCCTGAAACGTCAGGTCCCTGGGCGCCTCACAGGCTCCGCCCACCGCGGGGACGGGGCTCAAAACTCAGACGTGGTGTAAAGTGGACGAACGAGTCAGATGCTCTAACCATGAAGCCAGAGAGAAAGTGAGGAAGGTGAGAAAAAGGACGCATGAAGGAAAAGTTCAAATGTTGTAAAAATGTTAAAATACACACATTCAGGTGCCCAAAACTCTACCTCTCCCTCTCTCTCTCTCATTCACTCCCTCATCCTCTCTCTCCCCCCCTTCTCTCTCTCTCTCTCTCTCTCTGTTTCACTCCCTCATCCTCTCTCTCCCCTCCTTCTCTCTACCTCTCCCTCTCTCCCTCTCATTCACTCCCTCATCCTCTCTCTCCCCCCCTTCTCTCTCTCTCTCTCTCATTGTCTCTCTCCCCCCCTCTCTCTCTCGCTCCCCTCCTTCTCTCTACCTCTCTCATTCACTCCCTCATCCTCTCTCACCCCCCCTTCTCTCTCTCTCTCTCATTCTCTCTCCCCCCCTTCTCTCTCTCTCTCTGTCTCTCTCTCATTCTCTCACCCCCCCTTCTCTCTCTCTCTCTGTCTCTCTCTCATTCTCTCTCCCCCCCCCCTCTCCCTCTCTCTCTCTCTCTCTCATGTTGGGTGTCAGTAGAATAAATTCTGTTCGATGTTTTTGACGTTACTGAAAAGTATTTGTGAAATGTTGATGGATTCTGTCAGTGGGGCAGACAGACACATGTTGAGGAGTAACACTGTCGTGACCCCCCCCCATAACGACCTTTTGACCTTCTGACTTGTGTATTATTCACGCTGAGGGGAAGATGTAGGACATTTATTGACGGTCCAACAGTTGTTGAGTGGGTGGAGGTTAAACTCATCAGGATTCTTCCTTTGGACACAAAGTTTGAAGAAAATAACTTTGGTGTTTTATTTCCACCAAAGTTCAAATACAATCACGATTGTTTCCGATCAGATGGTTCTGACCAGATGGTTCCGACCCGATTGTTCTGACAGGTCCGCTCTGAGGTCAGCGGGGTCGTAGGAGGTGAATAGCGACGACTTACAAATACTCCAGCATGGGCAGGTCCGTGAAGGCCCCTCCCTCAATGACCCTCAGACTGTTGATGTTCTGCACTGAGCTGAGAGAGAAGAGAAACAAACCAGTGATTCTAAAACTGCTGTTTGGACTCATCAACAGACAGACGCAGAAATCAGCTCACGCACGCCGCTCTGTAACGGAGAGGCTAATCCTCCGTTAGCAAAACACAAAGCAGCAACAAATACATTTTTTTTCCCCTTTCTGCTGCACTTTGAATCCGAGGTGAGGAAGATGATGTTCTTACATCTGAGTCAGGCTGTGGAGGGAGAGGAAGGCGTGTCTCTGAATCCGCGTGATGCAGTCACTCTGGGAAATGTCTCTGTGGCATAAAGACGTCGGTGGACAGATTAACAGCAGCAGGAAATAAACGATTCTTGACTGTCTCACACATGAATTTACTGCAAGCAGAACTTCAGTGAAACGTGATTGAGAGCGACTGACGTTATAGATTATAACGTCAGAAATATACCTAGAATATAGAAATGATTATAACGTCAGAAATATACCTAGAATATAGAAATGATTATAACGTCAGAAATTATAGATTTCCTCCTGTCCTTCTGGAAACAGGACAGTGGAGATTGATGCAAGGGGAATATTAAAATAACAACCATTAACATCTCTATCACACACACACACACATACACACACACACACACACACACACAAACACACACACACACACACACATAAACACACACACACAGACACACATTAACAGACACTTACACACACACATACACACCATACATGCAAACACAGACACACACACACACACATAAACACACACACACACACACACCATACACACACACAGACACTTACAAACACACACACATACACACACAGACACTTACACAAACACATACAAACAGACACTTACACGCACACACTTACACACACACATGCACAAAGACTCTGTCACGTGTTTGTAAAATGTCCCAACATGCATCACTGTTGCATCTGGGTCAAGAAGAGTGAGTGAAGATGGTTGATAAGGAGGAGTGAACAAAAACCTTCAGAGACAAACAAAGTCAACAAGCCTCCTTCAATCGTCCTTGAACTCTTGTGTTTCTGTTTTCTGCCTGAAGAATGGTCGACTTCCCTTCTCGTCGGTTCTTTTACCATCAGGGTTTTCTGTCTGACCCAGAGGTCATGTCAAACAGACGCACCTTTAAACGACTGATGCATCAGAACCCAACAAAACCAGAATCACAATATCCGGCCCATTCTTTCTTTTCCACTCGACCTCCTGAGCAAAACAAACAAAACAAACAAAACAAACAAACAAAAACAAAACAAAAACAAACAAACAAACAAAAACAAAACAAACAAAACAAACAAACAAACCAAACAAAAACAAAACAAAAACAAACAAACAAACAAAAACAAAACAAACAAACAAACCAAACAAAAACAAAACAAAAACAAACAAACAAACAAAAACAAAACAAACAAACAAAAACAAACAAACAAACAAAACAAACAAAAACAAAAAGAAACAAAAGGTACAATGTTGCAAAAGACAAATATAAAAGACACTAAAGCTCTTTAGAACCAGAACATCAAACATTATTTATTCGGGTCATTTTCTCCAGAATCAGTTTCAACATTTATAATAATAATGAAGAAGTTTAAAGAAACTGGAGATTTAAGACGTCAACCTGGAAGAGGACATGTCTGCAACAGGATTACAGTATAACAGCATTACATTATAACAGTATAACAGTATTACAGTATAACAGTATTACATTATAACAGTATAACAGTA
Source organism: Lophius piscatorius (assembly GCA_009660295.1). Lineage (NCBI taxonomy): Eukaryota > Metazoa > Chordata > Actinopteri > Lophiiformes > Lophiidae > Lophius > Lophius piscatorius. The sequence continues at coordinate 127,251 of VRLP01001459.1, forward strand.
TAACAGTATTACAGTATAACAGTATAACAGTATTACATTATAACAGTATAACAGTATTACATTATAACAGTATAACAGTATTACAGTATAACAGTATTACATTATAACAGTATAACAGTATTACAGTATAACAGTATAACAGTATTACATTATAACAGTATAACAGTATAACAGTATTACAGTATAACAGTATAACAGTATAACAGTATTACATTATAACAGTATAACAGTATTACATTATAACAGTATAACAGTATTACAGTATAACAGTATTACAGTATAACAGTATAACAGTATTACAGTATAACAGTATTACATTATAACAGTATAACAGTATTACAGTATAACAGGATTACATTATAACAGTATAACAGTATTACATTATAACAGTATAACAGTATTACAGTATAACAGCATTACATTATAACAGTATAACAGTATTACAGTATAACAGGATTACAGTATAACAGTATAACAGTATAACAGGATTAAAGTATAACAGGATTACAGTATTACAGTATAACAGTATTACATTATAACAGTATTACAATATAACAGTATAACAGTATTACAGTATAACAGTATAACAGTATAACAGTATTACAGTATAACAGTATTACAGTAT